>JBBPDI010000002.1:2714729-2725256 GCA_037974545.1 Cucumis variabilis
TTGGAAATAGTTGGATGATTAATGTTATTGCAAGTATGGACATATGATAAATTTCTTATTGTAGCACCACAAGTTGCATTACAGACTCTAGGTGCTCGACCACTGAGTTCCAAGTATTATTTTTTTTTCTATCATATTTGTTTATAACTTATTCCTATTTTTTTTCATATTAGATGGAGCGGTGTCCTATCTACATTGAACAATCAGCAAATATGTTATTAACACATTGACAAATATTTGACCTATTGATGCACACTCAGCTAGTAAAGTATTATCAAATGAATATTTCTTATTTTTTGTTGTCTATTTATGTTTGTTTTTTTTAACTGATTAATTGGACACCGTACACACCCGATATTATGATGTTGCTATTCGATCGATGTTATAACGGTGAAGAGGTCTAGACTTACATGGGTCCTTTGATATGCTTCCATATCGTTGAGTGACATTTACCAAATCGTGTGTTGCAACAATTCGATGTGCTGTAAATTATATCATCATTGTGCTTTACAAACTCGACACTACACCAAATTTATTTAAGAGACAAATACGATTAAGATTGGTGTAAGATTCATGAAGAGTATATCACAATGTGGCATTCACAATTTGATTATTGTGCACAAGGAGAAGCAACACACACGAGTCAACTGTATCAAATGATTATTTTTTTTCGTACACGTCAATTACAAGACGATTTATCACACTTGATGATGCTTACTATTATTACGTGGTAAGAATTTTAATATGATTTGTTTTATAATTTTATAACATGAACATTATTTAATTATATTATTTGTAATTGTTCAGAATAATTTTGTTCAAGACGTACATAGTTACTCGATGGAATACAATTTACAAGATTTAAGTTCAGTGTCTAATCAAACCTTAGAAAATATAGAACATATTATTCAATAGACCAGACAACTCAATATTGTAGATATGGATTGAAGACGCATTAGACGTAGACGATGACGACAGAGTGATGGTGTTGTAGAGGGAGATTAGGATATTGCTTAGTTTGTAATTCAATTTTTTAATTCATATGAATTTTAAATGTAGAATTATATGATAATACATTTTTAATTCATATGTGTAAAACCTTGAAAGCTTAAAGAAAAAAGTCACATAAAGATACAATTGGGTTGGATCTAAAGTCACATGTAACAATTGGGTGAGATTTAAAAAATTATTCTACCTAATCCACAAACACTTCTAATATCAAATCATAAGAATCAACTAAAGGAGCTTTTAAAGATAATGTTTCAAGTAACTACAATAACATGTTATGAAAAATGTGATACTTGGAAGTAATATGTAGTACTTTTGCACATTTGTAAATGTTTACAATAGAAGTTAGTTTTGTTTACAATAAAATATGGAGGTTTTTTTTGGAATAATAAAAAAAATACAAACTATTTATACTTTAAAGCAAAAAAATAATCACTAAAATACAAAAGCTCATCACACTTAATTTTGTCATAAAGTGTAAATAGTTTGTCCAATTTGTCATTTTTTACAATTCTCCTATGTACAATGCTTTTTTAGAATATCATGTCACAAATATTTAAAGCAAGTCGTGTACTGGGTACACGACTTTTTTCATGTTATCCTAGTTTTGTCATTATTAAAAAAAACATTATTTTTTAAAATAGTCTGGATATGAAAAACTTATTTTTAAAATAATCATTTATATATACAAAAATCATAACTAAAAAGATTAAATCTCATAATATAACAAACCGATAAAATATTTACTACCCGTACAACAAAATGAAAAAGATCATCAAGCTAGCCATTTTAAAAAAATATTCCAGGTTTATCCTTCCTTTTCATCGTCTTTCCCTCTTCCTCTTTGACAATTTTTTTTCTTTCCATCGTTCTTTTCTCGTGCAATTTTGTAAAAATTGTTATTTGGTTTAAGATCGTGTACCAAATATAAAAGATTTATGTTTGTACCAAATATAGAAGATCGTGAAAAAAAATCATTGAGATATTGGATAGCCAAATCTAAACGATCGTGTACTAAAAAATCTTAAAAAAATCGTTTAGATTTGGGTAGCCAAATTTAAACGATCAAATATAAATGATCGTGTGACTACAAGAATTGGAGTTTCCTAATGTCGGTATATATCGACATAGATTCCATAAGGCGTCGATAAAAAGCTACCCTGACATACTTCAACACGTCGGGAATGATGTCGACAGAACTGCGTCGGGGGATCCATTCTCGATGCACGAACAACACAACGTCAGTAATTCCTTTCTTCTGATGCTTTGATTGTCAACATCTTTCATACGTCAATAGTAGCTAATCGTCGACGTTCCATATAGACATCATAAAAACATTTCCCCGACGTGATGTGGAACACATCAGGGGAAAGGCATCAATCCCGACGCTTTACGTGCATCGGGAGAACTTTTAAATATATATTTTTAATTTATTGAATTTTTCTTTTTTCAATCGTGAGATATTCTTTTCGGTTCTAATTCGATTTAAATTGAATAATTTTGTAAAAAAATAAGCAACAAATCACTAAATAATTATATAAAATACCAAATAAAAAATAAATATGTTATAAATTAAATGTTCAATTGTTTAACAATTTCTAATGCTGAAAAATATTACATAGAAATGGTTGCGAATGCCATATTCCTACAAGTCCACACCTACAGTGACACAAAAGTTATTTTGAGACATCTTGGTTATAAGAAAACGTTTATACAATCATAACCTTAAATCATTTTGCAATAAGTAACCTTTTAACTTATTTTTAGTAAACCTTAAACATTCCTCGGTAATCAGTAATCTTGAATAAATACCTTTAAAAAATAACATGCTTGAAAACTATTTATAAAATATCTTAAACATTTAATATGAAACATTCATAAATCATAAGTTAAGAGCATGCTTGAAATCACTTTAATAAATCATTTTTCACTTACAGATACAAGCTCAAATCCTTGGTCTATAAATTTGTCCGATCTCCTCTTGTCCTAAAATAATGACAAAATATTCTAATTAATTCCCTTTTACCAAGAAAATACCAAAAGTGTAATAGAAAAAATTCCAAAAACCATAAAAAACTTACCAAAACGCCTCATGACACAGTCAGGCACACATGAGTGGGTGGTAGGCCTTGGCCGAGGGCGCTGGGTTGCCTACATGCTAACCTCATATGAGGTTTGTCGCGTGCCTCACCCTGGTTGTGTGTCTGTCGTCCTGTACAGCCTCCTTGTGTGCTTCCTTGGTCGTGCATCCAACACCAAGCTTCACTCACACTAACCTCTTTGTTTTAAAAATGTCATGCCTATTTTGCCTAGCTTACCATGTCACTCGGCCAGCCTCCACCTTTGCCTAAAAACTAAATTTTCATCCAGAAATATAACTCGAATTTGAAAATTCATAACTAAAAAGTTCACAATGCTTTTTAGGACACTTCCTTCTATAGAAATGCTTAAAAACGTTCTAACTTTCTTACCTTCAAATTTCAACTTCAGATTCCAAAGGATGAAGTCTACAGCCATTTGGAAGTCCACCTTGCACAGATTCACCTAAAAACTGACCTTCCTCACTTTCTTCAACTTAAACTTGACTCTCCCTTGCTAAAAAACATTTGGAGGCCCTAGTTTGGAAACTAGACTCAATCTATGATTTTTTTAGAGTAATTTCAACCAAAATGCACGAGTGAATTGGAAGAATTGTTAATCTGAAATGACATATTTATACTCAATCCTACATGAATCTTTATTGACACCTCATAATAATCGAAATCTAAATTAATCATGCAATGAACTTGTAAAGCACTTTACCAACTCCACTTTTTCATCATCTCGTCCAATGAAAATGTCCAATGTCAAGAGACAAGCCCAAACGCCTTGTGTCAATGCATTGTTAACCTCCAAGTCCTTCTCGTCTAACACCAAGCTATTAGTCTACTCGCCTAACCCTTCAAGAACCAAAATAATCTCTAAGTAACATCCTTACACGTCTAATGACACTCCTTTAGAGGTTCTCTTCTCGTTTAATGTCTTTCCTTCATGCCTTAGTCACAAGCTTTACCAAGCCTAAACGTCTACTAACCTCTTTAAAGGTTTCTTCTTTTCCCTTGGCTGCCTACACAACACCAAACTAACCTCTAAAATGCCTAGCCTTTAAGCCTCAACACTTAGCCAAAATTTTCCCTATTTTCCAACAATCATAGCACACTTTTTATGTCACTTTTATCCTTAATTTCCTTTAACACCTAAACTTCCAATCACTTAAGTTTTTTTCCAAGGTTCGGAGTTTACGATTATCTACTCGAGAGAGCAAGTAGCTGAGACCTCATTAAACAAGGCCATTAAGCGATGGTAGAAATGATTTTAGAAATAAAACCAATTATGTTGTTTAAACCTTATCATACATATTAGAAATGCAAGTGTGTATGCCATTTAAGGGCACTGAGAGGTTGTTTGCTTTAAATAAAGGTTGAAATGTGAAAATCACGTAAAAAAGTACTTATATATGAATCACATGTTCCAACTTCAACATGTGTATCCCTAAAGGTGAACATATGCGATGAAGGCACTGAGAGGTGGTTGATCACCTTAACTTGTAGTTGAATATGATATTTATATCGCTTCGATGAAATTTGTCCTCTCTTTCATTTCGCATTGTTACATAGAAACTTTGCCTTTCACTATTTTTTGAATTTGTGCTAAGTAAAGTTAGTTCAACAACATTCACAATCATCCATATCCACGTGATTCTTCACACTTCACCACATTAGTGTAAATGATATTGTTAGTTTAGAGAGCATATAGTGTTAGTTTAGAGAGCATGGCATTGTGAATACAATTTTGATAATTCACATATACCGCATAAGAAAAAAACAAGCATTATAATTTAATCGTCACAAAATTCATGTGTTTGACTCTGACTTACCTAGGAAACCTCTTTTTTCGCTTACATTTAGGAAAGAGTGAGGAAAAGTTGTACTCAATAGACACATTATAAGGTTTAAGCAACAGAGTAAGATTGTACAAATTGCATCTTTTATCGCACGAGGATAATCTTGTCACCTATATAAAGTTTTAAACTTAGAACCTCAATGATGAACTTACAAGCAATAGATCGCATGAGAATCACTACACAACATATGCCATACTTATATAATTGAGATCATGCAAGTGCATCTTCACACCATGCTTCTGCAATATTATTACAACCCAAGCAATAACTTTTATAACATTCTTTCTTTTCTAATAAGGCATACCTAGCTAGCTATAACAGATATTCCATTGATGAGCCATAGGACATTCTATACTTACATAATAAATCAGTCTACATAACCTAAAACCTAGACTCTGATACCAACTTTAATGACACATTAGAAATTTGGGTCGTTACAATTTATATCCTGAAAGGTGAATATATGCGGTAGACACTAAGAGGTAGTTGGTCTTAATTAGAAGTTAAGTATGAAACTCATTATCGTTTCAAAGGAATACTAAGTCTTTTTAGTTGACATTATTTTATAGAAAGGTGTTTCCTTCACTTATCTTCCTGTCATTCATTGTATTTCACCCGTAGCGGTAGATAATAAACATAGAATAGAGAAAACAAATACTGTGATTATAAATTTAAATAAATATCATGAATATGAATTTATTGTACCGTCAAAAGATAAAGAGCATTGCATCCAATTTTGTAACCACTAAATCACTGAGTTCAACATTGGCTTACCCAATAAACCTCTCTCTCACTTGTACTTGAGTGAAAGAAAGGAAGAAAACACATACTGTGATTATAAAAATTTAAATAAATATTGTGAATATGAATTTATTGTATAGTCACTGGAAAAGATAAAGAGCATTGCATCCAATCCTGTAACCACTAAATCACTAAGTTCAACGTTGGCTTACCCAAGAAACCTCTCTCTCACTTGTACTTGAGTGAAAGAAAGGAAAACTTGTACACAATAGACAAATCTTGAGAATTTTAATCAACACAATTGAGTTAAGTTATTGCATATTTTTTTATCATATTTTTGTAAACTTGGTTGCCTTAGATAGTCACATGATTTAAATCTTTAATGATAAACCTGTGAATGATTAAGCTTCATTAGCTCATATATTGTGTTTAAAGCACACCTAACTCTCACGATCACATAACCACACTTGAAGCATCTATATATTTTTCAACACTCACCTAAGGTACAACAAAGCTTCAAAGAGTAAAGAAAAAATAGATTGGGACTTGAGTTTCCTATAAGACTGACCATGATTAAGTGTAAGTCATGATGCCACTCAGTTGAAAAGTATCGATTGTGACACCATGCATTATGTTGAAGGATTGAGAGCTTACCAGAAAAAAGTGTCCAACAGCTTCCAATAATCACTACAAGAAAAGAGGGATCTCTCGATGCACAGAAGCATTGAAAGATATATGAAAGTGTGTCGGAAAAAGATCTCTCGATGCATAAATCCCCATCGAGACCGATGTCAGGAGAAATGTGTTGGAAGAGAAATTCTTGATGCTACATGTTGTGCGTCGGGAAATCCTTCAATTTTTTTCTTAAAAAATACATTTCACTATTAAATGAAAGGTATATATATGCACCCTTCAAGTTCCTAATATCACCCTCGTAATTCCTTTTATGTAGCCTTTAAAAAAATCAATTAAATCCTAACTACTAATTAAAAATTAATTAACTAACATTAAGGGTGCAATTAAATTCAAAACAAGACTCATTTCCTCTCCATCCCAAGAACATTTAAGTAGGATAAATAGGAAACTACATCAAATTAGATGACTTGTAAATGCAATAACATTTTAATATAAAGAAAACTATAGAAAAATGGAATCTCAGTAATTAAAGTAGAAGGTATTAAATTGAACTGAAAGCATTTACCTAGACCTTCCTTCAATATTTGGAGCGTGATATTTTTTCCTATCTTTACATGTGAAGATTAGAAGAAAACTAAAAATTTCACAAATTAAAATAACATAAGACAAAATTAGACAAAATCAGCGCAAGGATGAGATTTCGGATGAAGCGATGATTAGGTATTTATAAAAAATAGGACAAAAGTAGAATGCCAAACCAATCCAAGAACATACCTCGCAAATCTTCAGAGAGATGATCGTGGTTAAAGCAGTTGTTTGAGTGGGTTTTGTGGAGATGAAGATCGAATATGAAGAGGGTTTGAAGAAAAGAAGAGACAGTAGTGAGATGGAGAGAGGAAAAAAAACATTGGGGATCTTTAATTTTCGTTTCTTGTGAACAAAGAACAAAAATAGATAGGAGATCTCTCGATGAACCTCAAAGACGTCGGGAGATCCCACTATTTCCGACCTCATAAAGAAAAATGCCAGAAGAAGTTAAATATATTAAAAAATTACAAACTTCACCCGTTGTAGTTATGCATGGAGTCGGAAGAAGTTTAAAATTAAAAAAAATCCTAATGCCATTATGCAAGGCGTTGTGAAAAGTTTAAATTCTTTTTATTACATTACCTTATACCGACGTTGCCTTATGTCTCATCAGAATTATCAACTTTTCTCGACGGAGCTTTTGCGGCATTGAGAGAAGTTTTTTCTCCCTATGTCTTTTATTTTGACGTCTGTGTTATGCGTTAGAAAATACATATTTTCTTGTAGTAAATGCAATACGCTCCTTACATCATGGCGCACCCCCCCTACACGCGAGGTTGGATTTCAACAAGCATGACCAGTGCACAACGACACTCAATAGATTTTTGTAAATATGTTGCTCTGATTTTAGGGCAATAGAGAATGAATTTTAAAGAGGGAACATAACCACCAACTAGGGGTGAAATCGGGTTGGGTTAGATTGGGTTGGGAGAGATTCTCAACCCAACCCATATTTTTGGGTTATTTGGGTTGGCAACCTAAATAACTCGAATTTAGTTTCCAACCCAACCCAACCCAACCCGTAGAATATGGGTTGAGTTGGATTGGGTTGTCGGATTGGATCTGAGATGAAGGAGGAGACGCAAGGAGAAGATGAAGGAGAAGACAGATGGGTTTTGCCAGACGTCAAAGAGCTCAAACGAAGGAGGAGACATTGGAGAGCTCGACGAAGAAGGAGACGCTGAAGGTTGCTGGCGTTGCGCGAGAGAGAGGAGAAGGCGAAAGGTCTTGCGTGAGCCGCGAGGGAGAGGGAGAGGCAGTGAGGCGAAAGGAAGTGAGGGTCTGAAGAGGGACATGCTGGAGAGCTCAACGGAAAAGGAGACGCCAGAGGTTACCGACGTTACGCTAGAGAGAGAAGGAGGCCAAAGTTGCGCTGCCCGAGGGAGAGGGAGAGGCAGTGATGTGGAAGGAAAGGGAC
Source organism: Cucumis variabilis (assembly GCA_037974545.1). NCBI lineage: Eukaryota > Viridiplantae > Streptophyta > Magnoliopsida > Cucurbitales > Cucurbitaceae > Cucumis > Cucumis variabilis. The sequence continues at coordinate 2,723,063 of JBBPDI010000002.1, forward strand.
GCGTAAACCTAAAAGTAAAAGAATGATAAATATTTTTTTTATTAAAAATATATTATTATTTTTATTTTTATATATATATTATATTAATTCGGGTTGGGTTGGGTTGAATCGAATTTCTCAACCCTCCAACCCGAGATCCAACCCAACCCGAAAAAATCAATTTTTTTAACCCAACCCAACCCATATTTTAATATAACCCAACCCAACCTTTGTAATATGGGTTGGGTAGTCTTAGTTATTCGGGTTCAATCCGTATTCTTACACCCCTACGACACCAACCACTTTTCTCTTCTTTTGACCTAGTAATTTAGGATTTTATTTTCCTTTGGGGATTATAACTCTGATAGAAATACGAGCATGACAGTGAAAGAGAATCGAGACGAAACGTTATAATTTTATCTAAATCACATGAAATTGAAATTGAGAAAAACTTTAGTTTCAATAACATTTACCTTAGAATTCGAAATTATCCTTCGTTTCTTGATGGTTTTTGTCAATTCCAAGTCGTAGACGACCACAAGAATCTTCTCTACTATTCTCTGGCTTTATAACACAATTTTGGGATCAAATTAGTGACCAAACTTATGAGTTTTATTTAGAGAAAATGAGAATATAAAATTAAAAAAAAAACTTCAAATTTCTCCTTCAATTCCACCGAAAATCACTTATCTTAAATGAACAACATCTTCAATATATATAAGTTAATCAAGTTAGATTAAAATTTAAAGAAGTCTAAGAGGTGGGAAAAATCTCACCTCTTTGAAAAATTGAAAATTCAAATTGAATTTTTAAACTTATTTTATTTTTAAAATCTAAAAATCATTTTTTAAATATTTAAATATTTAATACTGATTAATCTAATTAATGAATATTAAAATAATAATATCAAAACTTGATCAATCAAATTGAAATAATTCGAATCTCTATTCGACTTATCGATATTTAAATATCTTTTAATTTAAAAAAAAATCGTTAAATATCAATTCAAATTATTCAAAATTTTGATCATCCTATTCTAAATTTTATTACCATAATGATCTAGTACAGGAACCTAGTGGATCAATAGATCAATCTCAAGTGGCTAAATTCTTTTGAACCAAGCTAATCAACATTTGTTAACTAACGGGTAATTGCACTAAAGTCCCGTAGTTGCACTACCCTCACTATAGATATATTTATGTCCACATGATATAACCATAATTAGTAAGTTAACCTTTCATAATTTGTTCATAATCTCAACTAGGTCAATTTACCATTTTACCCTTGAGATTATATCTTGTTCCTTAAGTACCATTGATCTTCTAATAAACAATTGGTTTAAAGCCCAACTTATAAACTGAATCCTTCTTAAGCCAATGAGAGGGCGGGGCCTCTTGTTCAAGACCTGAATTTAGTGCATAAGGGAACAACCTATCTACTGACTCTAATGAGGTCATGAGTGACTTCCATCTTGCACCCTATGTCCCCAGCTATCCACCCTAGTCTTACCCCTGAAATGGGAGGCATATTGGGCCAACACTAATGAACTGTCCTCACCTATGTAGATCTAAGCATAGTTCGTGTGAATATAAATTTATAATTAGCTTAGTATTAAGGTTAAGTTACCTAGGTCATCAAATTAAAAGAAATAGTCAATTTTAAAACACTAATGGTGTTATAACATAAAAGGTAACTATTTAATATTCCGATCTTATGCAAACTCTTTACATAGGATGCTTTTACTCTCATGTCTCTACATGAACGATTTAAGCCATATCCATAGTGTTACCAGAATAAGACGTTCAATCTTATTCGTATATTATATACCGTTTAGATTATAAACTCAAACTTGATTCACATTTATGTCTCAACATAAAGTTCAAGTCTACAAGATAGCATCAGGACTTTCGTTTATTGGATTCTATTTCATTAATAAATAATTCAATAATCAGTTTATTGAATGTAATTTATAAACTACGAATTTTATGACATAAATTCCAACAAACTCATGGATTCCAGCTTCCCTATCAATTTATCTATGGATTGATGAGGTAAGTTGTATCTAGTTTGTTGGGAGCAAACCTTCGTAATTTTGTGAGATATTATTGACTAACTTTATCATATTGAATTTATGTTTACTTTGAATCTTGTGCTTATATAGATGCATATTCTTGAATGGATTGAAACTTCTATTCTAGAACGTACGTCTTAGCTA
>JBBPDI010000002.1:2727792-2749430 GCA_037974545.1 Cucumis variabilis
ATATATCTTTCAATGCCTTTAAACGAAAAAGACATTTAAAAAGGAAATATTGTGTGTTGGCATTTGCCACATGATGCCCTGCCGGCCGGCTTTTTCTTAAAACTCCATTTTCAAATATAATTTTCTTTTTATGTTTTAAGAAAGAGGTTTTTTTTTCTTTTTTCTTTTTTTTTTTAAATATTTACACGGTATAAAACATTTTTAAAACGAAAAAAGTGCACATACCTACAATGAAAAATATTAAAAATACATCAACACACGATTAATTGGCCACATGCTCGCGTGTAATTCTTTTTCTAAACGACCATGATGCGAAATCGTGTAGGAAATGGTACACGAACATGTACGTAGTATCAACATCGACCACACGCACGTGTGTAATTCTTCTTTTAAACAATCATGATACACGATCATGTAAGAAATTATACGTGATCGTGTATTCTTTTTAGCGATGATAAAAATGCATCATGTAATTTTTCTTCTTAAATGATTATGGCAAGCGATCGTGTATCGTGTAGGAAATGATACACGATGGTGTGTAGGAAATATCACTTTAATATGATCTAAACAATCGCTTACCTTGTCAAAATGATTATTTAGAATGGTTAATACGATTGTTTAGACTTGAAGTATTTTTCCTATCGTTATAAAGAAATACATGATCGTGTGTAGGAAATTATACATGATCGTGTATAGCAAATTATACATGATCGTGTATTTCTTTTTAACAATGAAAAAAATACTTCAAGTCTAACCGATCGTGTTGCATTTTAAACGATCATGTTGACTAGGTAAGCAATTGTTTAAATCATATTAAAGTGATATTTAAACAATTTTGATATTTTTGAAGAGAAACTGTAAGAAAGAAATAGAAGATGAAGTAGATGAATAAACATAGAAGTTAGAAAATTTGGAAAAAAAAAAACTAAAGAAATATGGAAAAAAAGATTAATAAATCTCAAAGAAGAAGAAATAGAAGTGACAAATCGTTTGCAATATCAAAGACAAATTTTAAATTTATAAAAAAATTGTATCGATTTTATGAATTTTTTTATTTTGTTACGTGGATCGTAAATATTTTAGTATTTTATCATATTTATGAAAATTAACTATTTTTTAAATCATTATTATGGCGTTTTATTCTAGGGTCTAGTGATGTCCTTTATGTTGTTTGTCTTCCATTATTGCGTAGTTTCCTCTTAAATTTTTTAGTTATTTATTTTATTCTTTCTATCTTTTTGTTTTTTTTTTTCTTTATTTAATTCTTCCAATTCCTTTTATTCATTAATTCTTTATTCTACTTTATATACTTCATACTTAATTCTTTATTCTTCATCTTTTAAATTCATCTATTCATTTGCTTAATTTATTCTTTCTTCTTTTTTTTTTAAATATCATGCATTACTAATTTTATATTTTTTTGTTCAACTTTGTTTAAGAATAAGTGCTTATTAAAAGACAAATGAAGTTTTCTGTTCATTCTTTTATTTTACTTCAAGTTTTTTTTTTTGAGATTTTTTTTAATTAGTTTGGTTGTTGATGGTCATTGATCTCATTTTCTATGTGCGACTAACATCTCTAAGTGAGGAACCACATCATCACACAAGAAAGGTTCACTAAACAACAAGGATGATAGTTGAAGTTAATGTTACATGACAAGGCTACTATCAGGGTTGAAATGATCATAATACTAGAAATTTTTCGCCGAAAGCTATCTATAAAAAGTCTCCTTCTTCACCAAAGGAAAAGAGACCTGTATGGGCCAAGTAGATGTTTGTAGGGGCTAAGGTCTAAAGAGAAGGGCGAAAAGGAATAGTCTTTCCGTCGGCTGTAAAAAAGTTTCTTCTTCTTCTGTGGCCATACTATAAGTGAGAGTTTAGAGTTTGAGTGGTGAAGGTCCATTTTTCCATTCCCCCTAACTTGAAATGTTCTCCATCTTCTTTGTCTTTCATTTTTGTATTTCTTTGTAATATATTTTGTTCATATTGTACAATAGCCGAAGGCCTGCATTCTTTAATATATATTACATGTTTATACCTTAAATCCACCATTTCTTGGCTTTTCACTTGTCAATGTGTTATTAGTAGTTAAGTTTGTGATAAGTTCTTGATAAGAAATTTAACTTATAATTCTTATCGCGTTAGTTGAGTTAATATCATTGCTTGGCCAGTGTAAGTCGCCAACTACCCAAGAGGGTAGGTGGAAGGACATGACTAACACGCTCAAGAGAGAGATTCTCTGCCTTTGCAAGATAACTTCCATCATTTGTATCCCGAGAGGTGTACGAGTGTGGACACTAGGTATCAAGAGGTTGTTGTCCGTAATTGTGAAGTTCTATACATTTTATAAGTGAACTCTTCTAGATATATCTCGCCTAATCACAGTTAATCATGTTGATCGTGAGAGGTGACCATGTGTGGCGTTTTATGACCCTGACAGAATCATGCCTTAATTATAAGTTCATTGAGCGAGTTATAATGCATTAAGGCTATCACATCATTGCTTAATCGCATTATAGTGCGTAGACATTACTTCACTCTTTCTCTCATACAAGTTAGTTCACATTTCCATCATACCATCCATATCCCCCCTTACAGAATCTCTAGGCATAGACATTTAGTGATATTTTGTTTTTGCAATTTTTTATACCATTCGCTATTCTTTAATTCTTTTATATTGCCTAGATGATAAGTAAACCCTAGAACTAATATCTTAAATCAATTCCTCGTGTTTGACCCTGGATCATCTAGGTAAACCTATTATTTCGCTTGCACTTGGGCAAGCAGTAGGAAAACTTGTACTCAATGAGGACTTAGCTGTCGCACGATATGGAGAGACATAGATAGAAATTCGCATGCAGTGAACATGCTCAGTGATATATCACCTAGACGGAATATAATTTCCATTCACTGTTTACTAACACTGAGTCCCATTCGTTGAAGAGAAACAATGCTTCAACAACCACGAATGACGTGTTATTGAATACGGATCACTGCATGCAAAATGCTCTCCATTATTCTCTTCATCATGTGAGTTGACATGATCATTGCATGCAAAATACTCCCAATATCTCCACCACCTACTTCTAAGTCCACAAAGTACACTTTTTCTATTGCTTGCCCAAGTGTAAACAAAACAATAGGTTTTTTCGAATGAACTAGGATCGAACACAGAGAATTGATATCAAAACTTAGTTCTAGGGTCTACTTGTCAACTAGGTGTTATAAAAATTGAGTTAAAAGAATATAAAAATAATCAAGCTACCTAAGTATCCTAGAGATGTTGTGAAGTTAATTTAATGAGGGTTGTTGTGCAAATGGAGGAATAAACGAACTAACTTGCATTAAAAAAAGGGGTGAAAGTGAAGGGATAAAAGTCCTAGGGAACGAAAAATTTTACATAACCATTCCTCAATTTAATTTGAGAATCCTAAAATACCAATACATTGGCAAAATAATAAAGAAACTAATTTTCTTATTATAACTTAAAGGCTAAGCAGGCTTTCTATTTATAGATTGGAGAAAGAAAAACTTATATAGTTTGACGCTCTTAATCTACAAGAACTCTAATTGGGACATCATCCGTCGGACACCTTCCTATCCTCTAAGATAAGATTAGTTTGTTGGAACCAATTAAAAGTTTAGAGAGAAACTATTTTTTGTAGAGAGCAAAAGCACTGGCTTGATTGATTAAGCACTACAACAAAATCCATTTTACTAACACTAGCTACTTTTACATACTTGTATTTAAAAAAAAGTCAAGTATTGACCATTTTAAAGGAAAAACGTCAAGTATAGTTTCAAAAAAGTGAAGTTTTCAATAATTTTTTGAACTATTTTACGTTAGCTTTTACTTGATGTTTTTTTGTGTCAAGTATATGAGAGATTTTACTTGATGCGAACGTCAAGTATAACGAACATTTAGTTGACGTGAAAAAAATGTCAAGTATGGTTTGAAGAAAGTAAAATTTTCACTAATTTTTTTGAATTATGTTTTGTTAGTTTTTACTTGACGTTTTTTCTACGTCAAGTATAGTGCACATTTTACTTGACGTTTATTTCGCATCAAGTATAGCTAATATTTACTTGACGTAGAAACAACGTCAAATATAGTTAACATTTTTATTTTGTCAAGTATAAAAATATAAAAATACTTTTTATTTTCCTCCTTTTATTAAATAAACTTATCAAAATAAATTTATTAAAAGAAATTTTTAAAAATACACTTATTAAAAAATTTTCTCCCTTCCATTTGTCTCCTCCTTTCATTTCCCCATTTCTCTCCACCAAAAACCTCCACGTCGTTCTCTCCATTTCCATCTCCATCTCTACCACTCTCCATCTCTACCGATCATCGACCCATACCTCACGACTCTCCATATCCATCGATCGTTGATCAACAACCCACGACTCTCCATCTCTACTGGCCTCAAACTACAACCCACAACTCTCTATCTTCACGCCATTCTCTCCATTTTTAGACGGTCGACACACAGACTCCGATTCACAACATTTCGACGATGACCCATGACATTCTAAGGGCGACCTACAACACTCTGACTACGACTCATAGCGACCCACAACGTTTTTGATTTCTATCTAGCATAAGGTTTGTACTATTTTCTTTTCGAATTTGATTAATTCTTTGCCCTTGTTTTATTATTTATGGCCAACGGATGGGACATATTCATGAATTGAGAATAGTTACTGCTAAAATTTTATTTACTTCACATTTTTTAAATGTAAAGAATTATCTACTTTTATGTTATTTTTTCTCTTTTTGTCTAAAAAAATTTATCCCTAAATTTTTCTTTCCTTTCTCCCTCCATATCTCTAAATTTCCCTATTTTTTTCCCACGCGATTTTCCCAAATTTTCTTTAAACTTAACAAATGCTTCATTTGTTCTAAGTTTCCTAAATTTCCTAACTATCCCAAATGTTCCATAGCCCTAGCTCCGTCCCAACGATTTTCTCTCCCCGAAGGAAGAACAAGGTACCCTTTCACCGATTTCTTTTTCTTCTTCTATCTCTTTGCCTCTTCTTCCCTCTTCTTCCCTTTTCCCAAAACCTCAACCCTATTTTATTTCACCTCAAAATTCCATCTCTCTCTCAATTTCCTTCACCTAATTGGATCTCACCACCTGATTCTAAGTTAGAAGAATAGAAGATTAAATCTAGCAATCATCCGTATTTGAGTTCGGAAAGAGATATCAAGGATTTCAGAAAGCTTCAAAGGTATGACTTCTATTAACCCTAATTTATTTTAATTAAGGTAGATTTTACATGTAATCTCTAAAATTTTTAGATAAATTAAGAGTAGAATTGATTGTATTTCTGTTGCATTTGTATGCTTTCCATCAGTTATCAATAGCGTGAGTAGATAATAGCTAATGATAAGAACAGTGACCTTTACCTTTTATCGTGTTACTTGTGCTTTTGTGAATGCTTGGCCAGCATTAGATGCTAATTATCCAAGAGGGAAAGTAGTTAGAACTTAAATAGCACGCATGAAGAAGAATTTAGCCTCTCCGCGAGATAATTTCTAACATTTGAATCCTGAAAGGAGGGCAAGTGTAGGCAATGGCTACCGAGAGGTAGCAGTCTTTAATTACAAAATACTACAAGATGCATAAGTGGTTTCTTCTAGACATAGCTCACTTAGACATATTTGGTCATATAGATCTTTGAAAGGCAGTCATATGTGGCATATATGCATTCGAGAGCAGCATGTCTTAATCACAAGTGTGTCTTCGTAAGTTATGTCGCGTCAAGGTTATCTCCTTACTTACTCAATTGACATTACACGGTCATTCCTACCTTCTTTTCTGGAATGCAAGTTATGTGCGTTATTTTATCCTCTTTGCATTGCCTTACAGACTTTCGTTTTGTAATTAACCAATTCTTACATTCGTTATTCTTAAATTCTTCCGACATGCCTAAATGAAGAGTAAATTCTAGAATTAACATCTAATAATATTTCTCTATGTTTGACCCTGGATCACCTAAATAACCTACTATTTTGCTTACTCTTGGGCAAGTATTAGGAAAATTTGTACTCAACGAGGACTTAGAAGTTTATGTGATGAAGAGGTACTTTTTTAGCATTTTGTATGACTATGATCGATCAAGACCTATGACTCATCGCCTACCATGGAACATGCGATATAGAGAGTTATCGTGAGTGCTTAATGCGCGATGACTTGGCTCTGTGACGTATCGTTGTTGCATTAAACATAATCGAAGCCATTAAGTCCAAGCACGAAATTTAAAAGCAAGTTTTTGGAATCATTGCCAGAAAATTGACTTCTAGATGTTAGAGGTTTGGGCAAAGCATTTGATTTTGGTGAACCACGTTATTAGCCAAAAATCGTGCAAAGAGGTTCAAGGTACTAGAGTAATTTGTGATTGCTTGAACCATTCCCAAAATCAATGTATCTTTCGGGAGATGACCTAGAGAAGTCTTAATGGATGACGATAGTCATAAATGAAAATGAGAATTTCCATGAAATCATCCCAAGAAGTGTTCTCGCACAAGGCTAACGAAACACGTATTGTCAGTTAGATAAGCGACAAGGACAAAGAGAGCTCATTTGAACATTGCGATGAATGACTAAGGGCAGAGACCTATTCCAATGATCAATCAAGACACTAAGAGTCATGATTCAAATGATCGATGAAGTTCAGAAACTACAAGGTTAGGAAGCTATGTGGAGCAGAAGCGATGACACATTTTCTCCCTTGCTAAAGAGTCTGGACACATGGATACATCTGTAATGTATATTCTTTCCATTCGTCTTAAATTTGTATCCTTAGAATAGTATGCATTATTTCTTACCCTAACACCTTTGCATATAATTCTTTTATTTTTAAATCAATTTTGTATTCTCTTGTTTTCTTTCTCTCTATATATCCCTTAAATCTCTAATAAGGATTGCATGTCACGTCGCACAATCTTAGGTACTTTCATCCTTGCACAATGTAGGAAATTAGATTGCTTGGGGAAATGCTGAAATCTTTAGAGGTACGAAGCGTCAGGTCAAATCCCTCAGTTTTAAATTTCCAAGGAGTAATGAATGCACGTATCTTGAGCTAAGAGTAGTCACTCAAGTTTTTCACATCATATTTAATGTGACAAGACCTTAATCATTTGTAGCCGGTTGTTTAATCCTACTTAAGAAGGTCTATTTAAAAACTTCAAATATCTGAGTTTTAGCATTTAGCCAGCACAACAAAACATGAACCCACACATTGTGTAACCTTCAAAGCACTACCATTCCAAAAGCTCTTCTTCAATGTTCTTCATTGTCCTGTCATCTTTCACCAAGAAATATCTCCCTTTCAAAATGTTTCTCGTCAGGCCATCCTATTATGAGTACTAAAAACTCCTTCTCCATGATGGGTGCGATAAGGGTACATGAGCAAGGAAAGCACGAAAGGATGAAGAAGGCCAAGGCAGAAACTATAGGAATAAAAGATTACGTAAGGAAAGAAGCAAAATAAGGTGTAAAGATGGACATGAATAAAAGATTATGTAATATGAAGAACATCTAGGTGCAGCAGCAGGTTGACGAGGATGGAAAATAGTATCTTCCATTGAAAAGGACTTCCTCGCCTGCTGTTAAATCTACAGGGTTGTGAACAAGGGCCTGCGAAAAGGCTAATAAAGGAAAACTTGAGCCCTTTGATGAAATGATGGAAGTGATGGAGATGGAGAAGAAGCAGTTTAGAGAGTTAGAGAAGGAAGTGGTGAAAGAACCGCGGTAAGGGGGGAAAGAGAGTCGTTATCAAGAGACTCCTTACAAGCAGAGGAAGGTGAAAAGGAAAGTGGATCCCACGAAGAAGAAGAAGAAATTCGACTCGCTTAACCTCGCTTCCAAAATAAACTCCCCCAAAATAGACTATACTTCAACGCCCTACAACTCCCCACGACAACTCCCTCTTCTCCAATCAAACCCGACCAACCCACGAAGAGAACGCACCCATCTTTTCCCCACTTTAAACTTCTTAGTCACATCTTATAATTTTTCTTTCTTTGTATTTATGTCCTTTACAATGCAAGTGATCACTTTTGATGTACTCTTTAAGCGTTTAATCTTTCTTGTCGCAAGTTTGGCTCTCCACCTGATGGCATTCTAATTTTCCTGTGTAATTCAATAACACTTCAGTGAAATAAAGTTTGCAAAATAAAGTTTCATTTCTTACCTCTGTGATTAACTTATTAAGGAACCTTACTAAGAAAAATATATTTCTATTGTTTATTAAGGCGAGCAAGTTTTACCTCAAACCACTCATGTAAATTTTTCTTAAAGACTAATCCTATCATTCATTTTTAGCAACGAGGTCTATGCTGACCTCTAAACTTGGGAGAGTGCAAGATCCGTGTTAAAATATCGAGAAACCTTTCAAAAAATTCACAAGGCAAGAAAAAATAAGGTATTTTACCAAAAGTTAAAACTAATGCAAAAAAAAATGAAATAACTTCCTAAAAAAATTGAGATATTTGTTGGTTTAATCGAAATAACAACTTTTATGTTGCCTCCTCTCACAAAAATAAGAAGGATAACTTCAAAAGTAAAAGTTGAGAGTTGAGTAATAAGAGGGGATAAGAGTTACAATTGAAGAGAGAAACGAACTCATAGAGTATCTATGATTTTCCACTTAATGCTTGGTTCAATATAATCAGAATAAAAAGCATTCTTTCACCGAACAAAAGGGATTTGAAAATTTTGCAAAATTTTAGTCATTACAAAAGATGAAGATATAATTTACTAAAGGGAATGGACACAAGTATTTTCAGTATTAAGCTTGCCACATTCTGAACTTGGAAATATTTTCATAACAAGAAGTATAAGATGAGAGTAATTCCTTGATAACAAATAAAACTTGTGTGTGTTTTAAGAAGTCTTGAAAAGCATAGGGAAAGGTAAATTTTTAAGAAGGAATGGTGCTTGAGGACAAGCATAATACGGAGCAATGCTTGAGGACAAGCATTATTCTAAATTTGGGGTGTGATAACGCGTAGAAATGATCGTTATTATAGACCTTTTATTCGAATAATGAGGTTAAAATGCATAAGGAATGATTAGAATGCATGACTTATGTTGAAAATGCATAAAAAATTATTAAACACAGGTATCGTGTTTAAATGCAGAACAAGTGGAAAAAGAACAAAGGAGTAACTCATACATGAGATCTCATACAAATGTTATGCGATGTATCTCGTGCAAAAGCTATGCGATGGATCTCGCTTGGAGATCAACAATCCCAGGCGAGGAACTGAAACATCAAGCGAGGAAAGCTCACAAGAAGACAAGAATGATAGTTGGAATGATGTGACCTTATAAGGTTAGATGATAGCGCTAACACACTCAGAAGAATAGAATTTTCCTCCCAAAAAGAAGACTATACAAGCACTTCGTCTCCACCAAGAAGGAGACTCCTAAACGAACGCACGAGAGTCTAAATGGGCATAAAAGGTTTGAACAGACCAAAGAAAGTCTGAATAAATCTCGAGAGAGATCGATTGAGTTACTCAGAGAAGGTGTGATTACGACAAAGAAGAAGATTATTGATATAGATTCCCTAACTTGTAATAGAGTTTCATTTCCCTCTGCCTTTCATTTTACAGTTTCTTATTGAGTTATACTGTATATATTGTTTATAGGTCTTTGGCCTACATTCTTTAATAATTCTTACATAAATATAGTCATTCAATCTGTTATCTCCTCTTGCTTTAAGTCAACATGTTATAAATAGCATGAGTAGATAATAGTTAATGATAAGAAGAGTCTTTTTTACATTTTGTCGTGCTAATTGTGCTTTTATGAATGCTTGGGCAATATTAGCTGCTAACTACCTGAGAGGGAAAGTAGCCAGAACTTAATTACCACACATGAAGTGGAATTTAGCCTCTCCGTGAGATTATTTCTAACATTTGGATCCCGAAAAGATGACAAGTGTGGACAGGAGCTACCGAGAGATAGCAGTCCTTAATTATGAAATACACAAGATGCATATGTGGTTTCTTCTAGACATAACTCGCTTAGTCATATTTAGTCATATAGATCTATGAAAGGCAGTCATATGTGGCATATATGCATTCGAGAGAAGCATACCTTATTCACAAGTTTGTTTTAGTAAGCTATGTCGCGTCAAGGTTATCTCTCTACTTACTCAACTGATATCACACGGTCATTTCTACCTTCTTTTCCTTAATGCAAGTTAAGTCTGTTATTTTATCTTCCTCTTCGAGTCGCCATACAGACTTTCATTGTGTAATTAACCAATTCGTATATTTGTTATTCTTAAATTCTTCCAACCTACCTAAATGAAGAGTAAATTCTAGAATTAACATCTAACAACAATTCCCTATGTTCGATCCTGGATTACTCAGGTAAATTTACTGTTTTGCTTGCACTTGAAAAAGAAGTAGAAAAACTTGTAATCAACAAGGACTTAGGAATTTACACGATGAAGAGGTACTTGGTGAGCATTTTGTATGACTATCATCAAGACTTATGACTCATCCCCTACCATGGGAACACGCGATACAGAGAGTTACCATGATCGCTTAATGCTCGATGACTTAGCTCTGTGACGTAACAGCGTATCGCTGTTGCATTAAACATAATTGAAGCCACTAAGTCCAACCACGAAATTAACAAGCAACGCTAAGAGTCATGATTCAAATGATCGATGAAGTTTAGGTACTATGAGGTTAGAAAGTTATACAGAGTAGAAGCGATGATACATATTTCTTCCCCACCAAGGAGTTTGGACACATGGATACATCTGTAATGTATATTTTTTTTCATTCGTCTTAAATTTGTATCCTCTGAATAGCGTGCATTACTTATTACACTTACACCTTTGTGAACAATTCTCTTGTTTTTGTAAATAAATTTTCTATTCTTTTGCTTTTACTTTTAGTATATCCTTTGACTTGCCTTAAGGATTCTTAGTCACACCGGACAACTTAGGTAGACTTTCATCCTTACACAAACCAGCTAGATAGGTTAGATTTTGTTGGAAAACATTGAAATCTTTAGGGGGTATGAAGCGTCCGATCAAATCCCTCAGTTTTTAAACTTCTAAGACGTAATGAATGCACTTTTATCTCGAGCCAAGAGTAGTCACTTAAGTTTTCACATCATATTTATCATGAAAAAACCTAAACTGTTCGTAAGCACTTGTTTAATCCTAGTTAAGAAGGTCTATTTAACCCTTCAAATATTTGAGTTTTAGCAGTGAGCTAGCACAACAAAGCACGAACCTACACACTATGTAACCTTCAAAGCACTACCATTCTAAACAGCTCTTCTTCAATGTTCTTCATTATATTTCTATCATCTTCCACCAAGAAATGCTCCCCTTACGAAATCTCTCCTCAGGCCAACATAATATGAGTATTATGAGCTCCTCCTTCTCGATGCATAGTGCAATAAGACAACAAAAACTAGAAAAGCGAAAAAGGGTGGAGAAGACCAAAGTTGAAATTATGGGAATAAAAGAATATGTAAAGGTGGAGGTAGAAGAGAGTGAAAAGATATACAGGAATAAAAGGTTACATAACAAGAAGAAGAAAGGAAGAAGAAGAAGAAAGAAGGAAGAAGAAGAAAAGATTATGTAACAAGAAGAACGAAAGAAATCCAGGTCCTTGGCGGAAGAAGTAAAGAAATAGAGTGAGAGGCAAAACTGGAGGAGGGCGTGACCGAGAAGTTTGAGAAAGAAGAGAATAGAAACACTCTATCAAAGGAGAGGGTGCCCATCCACAAGAAAGAAGAGATCTAAGTACATTCAAGGACGCTCCAGTGGACATAAGTAGAGAAAGAGTAAAAGGGAAAGTTGGGACCTCATCACCATCCATACAGTGGCCAATAAAAATAGTGATGAAGGTGCAAACAAGAAGAGGAGGAAGCCTTAGGACTGAAGAGAAGACAACCATTTAAGGTTGAGGACTCTAATGATATTTTTTCGTATGGCCACCGTCTTGGCCTCTATGTCATAAGAAAAGCCTCCAAGGAAAAATCACTCAAACTCCGTGCAATCCTCATTCGCCAACACCACCACTCGCCTACTTCTCTTCCAAGTAATCCTTGTTTGCCTATACAATTCCTTAGTAAATCGAAAGAAGCAAAATCATTCGGTAGCAAAAGCGAGGATAACTCCACTAGAGCCTCTCCCATAGAAACCTCATTTTGTCGCCAGATTCTTAGTAGGATTTGTTCAGTATCCCATAATGTTTATTTCTTTTTATTTATGTTCGTTTCAATGCAAGTGATCACTTTTGATGTACTCTATAAGCGTTTAATTTTTATTGTCGCAAGTCTGGCTCCCCACCTTATAGCATTCTAATTTTTCTTTGTACATCAATAACACTTCAATAAAATAAAGTATGTAAAATAAAGTTTCATTTGTTATCTTGGTGTTTGACTTGTTAAGGAACCTTACTTAATAAAATATTTCAAAAGTTCATTAAGGCGAGCAAGCTTTACCTCAAATCACCTTTGTAAAAATTTTCCTAAAGATTAATCATATCATTCATTTTTAGTTATGAGGACTTTGCTAATCTCTATATTTGGGGGTGTGCGAGATTCGTGATAAAATTTTGAAAACTTGCAAAGAACCTGCAAGTCAAGTAAATGTAAGGTGTTTTAACGAAAGTTAAAACTAAGCCACAAGTGAAATAGCTTTTTGAATTTCTATTTTTGCTGATTTAATTAAAATAAAATTCCTATATTGTCTCTTCTCACAAAAAAAAAAAAAAAGCAAAGCTTCAAAAGTACAAATTTGAAGAGTTGAGTAATAAGAGGCATTAAGAGTTACAGTTGAGGAGAGAAACGGACTCATAAAGTACCTATGATTTTGCACTCAATGCTTAGTCTAATGTAATTATAATAAAAGGCATTCTTTCACAAAAAAAAAAAGGATTTGAAACTTTTTCAAAATTTTAGTCATTTCAAAAGATGAAAATAAGGTTTACTAAAGGGAATGAACAAAGGTATTTTGATTATTAAGCTGCCGCATTCTGAACTTAGAAATATTTTTATAGTAAGAAGTACAAGACGAGAGTAATTCTTTGATAATGAATAAAACTTGCTTGCAACCAAAGACGTGTTGAAACACAGAGGGGAAGATGAATCGTTAAGGAGAAATGGAGCTTGAAGACATGCATAATACAGAGCGATGCTTGAGGACAAGCGTTATTCTAAATTTGGGAGTGTGATAATGAGCAAAAATGAACGGTATTATAGCCCTTTTCGATGGAATAATGAGGTTAAAACACATAAGAAAATGATCAGAACGCATGACTTATGGTTTAAATGCATAAATATTTAGAAATACAACTTACATAAATGTCATTTCTGTTTTACGTGGGTATCATGTTTAAACGCATGATAAGTGGGAAAAGAAGAAAGGAGTAGCTCATACATGACATCTCGCGCAAAAGCTATACGATGGGTCTCACTCGGCGATTAACAATCCCAAACGAGGAACCAAAACCTCAAGTGAGAAAACCTCACAAGAAAACAAGAATGGTAGTTGGAACGATGTGACTTCTCAGGGGCAAATGATAGCATTGACACACTCAAAAGAATAGAAGTTTCCCACCGAAAGGCTACCTATACAAGCACTTCATCTCTACCGAGAGAGAGAGACCCCCGAATGGGCGTATGAGGTCTGAATAGGCTAAAGAAAGTCTAGATAGATCTCGAGAGAGCTTGAGTGAGCTACTCAGAGAATTTATGGTTACAACAAAGAAGAAGATTATCTATATACATTCTCTAAATGTAATAGAAATTCATTTCCATCTGCCTTCCATTTTACTGTTTCACATGTGAGTTATACTCTCTGCATATTGTTTATAGAGGTATGTCCTACATTCTTTGATACCTTTTACATAAATATAGTCATTCAATCCATTGTCTATCATTTTCCTCAAGTCAACGTACAACCAATAGCTTGAGTAGGTGATAGTTCGTGATAAGAGGAGTAGCTTGTACACTTTAATGTGTTAATTGCGCTTTTGTGAATGCTTGGCCTGCATAAGTTGCTAATTGCCTGAGAGGAAAAGTAGTTATAAGTTAATTAGCACGCGTGAAGAGGAACTTTGCCTCTTCGCGAGAGTATTTCTAACATTTGGATCCCGAAAGGAGGACAAATGTGCATAGTGATTACCAAGAGGTAACAGTCTTTAATCACAACATATTATAAGATGCATAAGTGGTTTTTTTTATATAGAGCTCGCTTAGACATATTTGGTCATATGGATCTCTAAAAAGAAATCATGTGTGGCATATAAGCATTCGAGAGAAGCATTCCTTAATTATAAGTGTGTCTTAGCAAGTTGTGCCGTGTCAAGATTATCTCCCTACTTACTTAAATGATATCACGTAGACATTCTTACCTTCTTTTCCCTAATGCGAGTTAGATGCGTTATTTTATCTTTCTATTCGCGTTGCTTTACAAACTTTGGTTGTGTACTTAACCAATTCTTACATTTCTTATTCTTAAATTCTTCCAACTTGCCTAAATGAAGAGTAGACTATAGAATTCATCTAACAATAAGTCTCTGTGTTCGACCCTGGATCACTCAGGTAAACCTACTGTTTCGCTTGCACTTGGACAAGCAGTATGAAAACTTGTATCCAACGAGGACATAAGAATTACAGGATGAAGAGGTACATTGTGAGCCTTTCTCTTGGTTGTGATATGCCCTATGACTCATCGCCTACAATGGAAACATGCGATTGTATATATAAGCTATAATAAGAATAAGAAAAAAAAACCACTAGGGATCTTAAAACTTAAATCCATGTTTTAACAATGTTGCACGTTTGAAGTTGAGTGTTAGTGATCGGGCGAAATTTGTTGCCTAAATCTAGATCAAATAAATAATTGAATTTATCCATACATGTAGTTTTAGTGGCAAGACAGAGTCAAACACAAGAACCATGTTTGATTTCTCAAGTAAATAAATCAGTGATAAATCAGTGATAAAGAGATCTAGTTTGGGTTGTGCAAATCTTCCCGTATTCAAGGAATTTGATCATAGAATTCTCTTTATTGAATTGAGTATTTCTACCCCTAATCAATTAATTTAGTCACAAAGGTTGATTAATTATTCCTAAACAGCTAACTAACGCATGTTGATGCGCTGAAAAACATACAAGATTCAGTTCGTACTAATTACATTAAGGTTGAGGCTCAAGTTATGTCAAGAATCTAATTTTCAACTCTAATTAAACAATTTTTTAGTTCAATTCTAAATTGATTAGAAAAATCTAAATAGATTAGTGCAAACTAACCTAACTCATTGCCTCTTACAAGCTAACATAAAGTTAAACAACAATATGAATATAATCACTAAAATTAAAATCAAACGGACAATATAAAAATGAAGTTCAAACTCTCGCAAATTTATTGAAATTAAGAAAAATGTCTAGAAACCCAAGCTCAAAAAAGAATACCTGAGCAATAATTTGGATGGTTGGAATAGGAGGTTGAATGACCTAGGCAACATTGTTGATTTCTATATAAATTCTGATGGGGTTATGATGCTAAGGACAATGTCACGACACTGACAGAAATCTTACGCGTATTGTTCACAACAAATATGTGCTATCTAATCTCGTTTAATTTGGGATTTTTCAATGATTTTATGTTTAAATTTGGTTATTGTGTAGGTTATGAGCAAATCAAAGGTATAATTAGGTGTTGATGACATATTGGAGCTAAAATAGAAAATAAATAAATAAATAAAAGGGCTTTTGCAAAAATAGCAAAAACATTTTTTAAGTGTGCAAAAGTAGAAAATTTAAAAGTGATGACCCTCTGATTATCGTATGATAGCCCTCCGATAGTCTTATGATTACCGCCTGATAGTTATCTGATATCACTAATTTTACCATATTCGCAATGTCCAAAATATTAGTGTTATGAATTGTTTTTTTCTCATTTGCCATTTGATGCAATTTTCTAAAAATAAATCCAAATGGAATATTAGTGAAGGAGGGATGAAAAGACCTAAATTGGCTTCTACCTTGCAATGTCCGTTGTCTTACAACTTTGAGTGCGAGGCTATAAGGCTGTAAGGAGAGAGCAGCCCTAGCCAAGTACAAAATTCTCTATCTATTTTTCTCTTTGGTTTTGGTGTTGTTATGAACCTTATCTTTACCCCAAAGATCGACATGTCGATTATGGGCTAAGGTATCTTCTTTTAGCTTGGCTTTATAGTAATTTCGCTTAATTTCATTGCATTTGTGATGCTTGAGCTTAATTTGATGTATTAATTATTCCAATTCTATTTCTAATTATTATTATTCATATTTTTTTTATGCTTGTGGAGGTTATTTGTTGATCCCTTTAAATTATTGTGTCCAATTCTGTTTGTTAGGATGAACATAATTCAATAAAAAATAATGAGTTAGGTTAGTTTACAAATATAACAAAACCTTTTGATCTAATCAACTTATAATTGAATAAAGTGATTGTCTAATTAGGCACTTGAAAATTTCAAAGCTAAACTTAGTCATGATCTTAATGCAATTAGTACAAACTAAATCTTGTATGTTTTTTTCTCCGTTTAACTCACAGTAGTTTGATGCTTTGGTCAATTTAGTTAATTTTTTTAATTAAATTGGTTAGGATCATTAGTAATTACTTAGTTCAGTAAAAAGAATTCAATGTGAAATTTTGCTATATTTATATATAAAAAAAAAATTGATCATTTTACAATTAACAATAATTTCTTTTAATTACTTGTATATTTTTAGTTTTTATTGGTCAATTTACTTAGATGTAACAAAACTCCTAAATAGATTTGCCCATATAGCAAAATAAGAAAAGCCCATAAAGTTCGATTATTTTTTCATGAATTTGATATGTTCATGCCCTTGTTCGTTTTGAATTATTACGACACGAGTTGTGTACTTCTTCTTCTTCTCCTTTGTAATTGTTTATGCTCAAAGCTTTCCCGCCATCGTTTAAAGTTTATTATCCGATCGTTTAAATTTGAAGCCACTGTTTAAAATGAACTGCACACGATCGGGGATCATAATCTAAACCACTGTTTAGACTATATATAGTACCCAATTGTTTAGAAGAAGATTATATAATACGATCATTCATATTTGTAGCTTTCTCACCATCGTTTATAGTTTATTATCTGATCATTTAAATTTGAAGTTGTTTTTTCCATCATTTAAAATGAACTACAGATTCGTGTATCATGATATAAACCATCGTTTAGACGTACATGATCGTTTAGAAGAAGATCACTCGTGCGCATTTGGACAATTAATCTCGTGTTGACTTGTGTATTTTTGGTATTTCACATTGTGGGTCCATTGGACTTTTTCCTTTTTCAAAATTATTCTATATAGTGTAAATATTTTACTTGTTTGTTATATTTAAAAAAAAACTAAATTATATTTATTTTTTTAAGTTTCTTTATTTTATATTTAATTTAATTATTTTTAAAATAATTTATGGACATTAAGTAAACATATATATTAAATTTTTCAAGTTGCATATTTAAGATTTAAGTAATGATATAAAGTTCTATCGATAAAATTTGTGGATCCCAACTGATTTGAGTACATTAAAATTTCTTACACTCATGTTTGGGAATCCTTTTATTTAAAGTTTTCATATTGAAAAAAAGGTCAAAAAAGAGGAGGATGTACGTCTTAAGATTGGTATTAAGAGGGTATTATATATAAAAGATGAGGGAAAAAATATGAATAATAGAGAACTGCTGAGTTATCGAATTTGAGAAAAAATAGCAAAATGTAGAGAGGGAGGCGATGGAGATGGGTCGTAGAATTTTCATCGAGCGAACTTGTTTTAGAAGGCTGAGGTTATTAATGATAACTTCAAAGTTTTGTGGTCTTTTCTTAAATACAAAATTCTAAACATATTTTCTACAATCTAGTCTACATGAATTTTCATAGCTAAGATTGAATAATTTTATCCGGTTTATCATCTAAATCATATTTAGATTTTTTAGTTCAATAATATATAGACGTGACTTACATGTGTCTCTTAGGTTGATAAATAAATTTAAAAATTGTAGAGAACACGCAAAAATTATAACTTATATAGCTAAATTATGGATAATATGGTGAATTGTTTTGACTTTTTTTCAAATAAAAAAAATAAGAAAAAGTAGGCTGATATTAGCTTTTATACAAGCCATTACTTTAGACATAAAGATTGTTTAAATTTTTAGTGGAGTAATAAAGTGCAAACATAAAACATCACATGTGTCGAGGAATGTGATTGAGGAATGTGATATAAACATGTACCTTTTACTAAGAGACTAGAGGTTTGATTTTCACCATACAAAAATTATAATTAAGAAAGAAACATAAGACACGTTTAGTTGAATTGTCATTTATTATTCATTATCTCTATTTACTATTTTTTTGTTTAAAGAAAAATTACAAGTAAAACCTTTTAGAAGATTTAGAAATTTCTACACGTGGTATGTTTCTAAACTTAAATATCTAATAATTATGAAATTTTAATTTTGAATGCAACAAATTTTAGATCATCTTGGACAAATTTGAAATAAAATAATCGATCTATAACAATATATAAATTTTATAAGTTATTTGTTTGATAATGACTCCAAGCATTTAATTATTTGGTCTTTCATCGACCACAATTATTGAAGGAAAACTTAATTGAAAAGTCATGAACCAAAGTTAGATACAATCATAAAAGTTTATGGATTAACATTTGAACTTGTAATGTTATTTATTTGAAAGTTTAAAGCTCTAATTGTGTTGTATTATTTTTTTATGTTCTTATTTATTCTCTAACAAGTTATAACTATGTTTATAAATTTGAATTTCTATTGTTATTCTAATTACACCATAGGAAGTTAAATTTGGATTAATTGGCCAAAAATAAAGAAATAAAATTGGATTATGATAGAAAATCAATAAGATATATAGACTTTTGGAGGTAATATAAGATATGCTTCTTTTTTTTTTTTTTTTTTTTTGCCGGGGGGGGTAGCCAGCTAGCTTAGTACAATTATATAAGGAATAAAATAAATATATTCTAACTTTGATGCCTTTCCATGATGTTAACCTTTATGGACCAATTTCCTTTTTCACTCACTCTCCAATTGTTCTTTTTCCCCTCCAATAAAAAAGGTCCCATTTGTAAGAAATCAAAATTGGTGAAATTCCATTAAAATTTCTCACTCAACATGGAACCATCGTCTTTGAATAGCCTAATATGTAAATTAAATTTTACATCAACTCTTATTTTGACTCCTTTTTATAAAGCAAAATTTTTAATTTATTTGAAAACCCAATGCACCATCAAACTTCAAACGTTTATTTAACCTATAATAATGTTGAAGTAGATAAATATAAAATATAGGTTGATATCAAAATAAATGTAGTTTGAATTAAAATAACAATTATGAAAATTTAAAATAAAATCAAAGATAAAAACTGATATGAGAGTGTAGAAACTAATTAAAACGGTGGATTTCAACGTCTTAATTTAAGAGAAAGAAAAGAGTATCAAAATTTGGCATCCAATAGGAAATTGACATTTAAAAACATGAGGGAAAAAGGGCATTGTATTTAGACCACTTAAAAGGTTTGGATTTGGTCCAATAATCTCTTTCTAGGGTTTGGTCATTTTGAATTTGTGTGGTCTCCAATAGCACTATGGTTGTGTGAGTGAGTGACAAGTCATATCATGCCATGGACTTTTGGTGCTTTGAACCTTTTTAAAGAGACCAATTTTACTTGTCCACGTACCCCATGCTCTATTGCTCCATTTCACCATCATTATTTTTTCAACTTCAAAATTATTCTTTTGTATATCTTTTTTAGTTTTATATTCAACTTCTTTTTAAGAAAAAAAAAAAAAGGAACATGCTACTTTTTCAATGTCAATTCTTTTGTAATATATAATTAATATTTATATTTTATATGAATACTCAAACATATATCCACTTCCATAAAATCATCTCTTTTTATTTTATTTTATTAGAAGGTTTGGTTCTATAGTTTTTTCCACCTTTGTTGAAGCCTAAAAGAAGAAAACAAAAGAAGCTATATAAAATTTATATAGTCATAATATCTAATTAACATAATTGTTAATTTGACCGCCATTCATTTATTAAGTACGATGAGTCAATGTTCTATGGTGAGAAAGAAAAACAAAAAGGTATTATATGGTAAAAGGAGAGATTTTTCATGGTAGTGGAATGACAAAAAGTCCTTATAAGATAGTTAGCAATTTCAAATTCTCCACAAAATTCCTAATGAATTGAATTGGAAGAATGCAAGTTTTTGGCATGACACTACATGTGTATTGCAAGACGCCGGCAAGCAAATGAGTACAACACAATCAAAGAGAAAATAATAATAATAATAATAATGCATAAAATAATTACAATGGTTGTATAATGTATCTAAATGAACTTTAAATCACAGAGTTAGCTTATTGAAGTATTGGTGCATTTGAAGAAGGAGAGAGATTAACAAGCTCTTCACACTCACACATTACTCATAATATAATGTTCATTTACTCACGCTAAACCCTTCCCTCACAATTAAATTAATAACTCAAGGTTTGAGTAAGTAAACCAAAGTGAAGGTTAAACATAATTGAACTTAATGACATATAACATGTGATAACGAGGAAAGTGAGTCATCTAATCAACCATATAAGATTTGAGATTTATTAGAGACTTTGTAAATAAATTGTAAATTCAATTGCTTTTTATTAGTTATTATAACTGCTGGGTTATTTGTACCTCACACCCTATATTAAGAGTTTCTATGTAATGTATTCAATTAAGTGGAGTTATTCCCCTAATGAATTATAACTCCCATTATTCAACACTTGTTAAGAATTTATGGAAGAAAGTCAAAAACATAAATACATCATCAAGAATATAAAAATGAATTTATCAAATGTAGATAGTAATTTTACAACCAAACAAGGTTACAAAATAATGACACATATCTAATAAATAGTCTCTCCGAGATCCTAAACATAGATATTTGCAATAGAAAAATTTTTCAGAGTAGCAACAACTTCAACACAATTTTGTTTTTTTATGATGAAGCATATACTACATATTGAGAGAGTTTTTTTTTTTTTTTTTTTCAAGTGAAGTGTGTTGTTGGAAACATGTAACGTAACTCATCTACATCTCTTTTTAGAGCCTTTTCGACACAAAGGGAATGACTTAGAAAAATAAATATTAGTCTTGAAGGGAAAAAAAAAAAAGCAAACAAAAATGTAACCTAAATTAATATCTCTTATCTAAATTAAGGAATTGAAGATAGAGTGAAACAATCTCACAAGTAATATTCAAATGAAAATTCTCTAAAACAAGTTTTTGGGAATATTTGTGTTCCCTCAGAGACAAAAATATGCCGATGACTTAATTCTAATAACACGAATTCCAAAAGTGAGGTGTCAAAGTGGAACCAAAGTGGGCTTTGGTCAAAAGCTTTTTAAAACAACCACCCACTTCTATGAAAGTTTTTCTCTTAATTAAATATTTGTAAAGGGAAAACATAGTGTGGCAAATCAAGACTACTTTCGTTAGATTATGGAGCATTTGGGAAAATGTTGAAGAGGAGAAGTTTTCTT
>JBBPDI010000002.1:2774627-2785197 GCA_037974545.1 Cucumis variabilis
CACTTATAATATCTATCAGTGATAGAAACAAAAGGATATGATCATTGATACCATCTATAAGTAATATCCCTAATAGGTTACTATATACCAATAGTATCAAGGTAAGCCTACTATGAAGTGATATCGTGGTTGCTTGTTTTTAACACAAATGGACAAAGAAAAGAGATCAGATTAACATGTTGTCGATAATAGCTTTAAATCACTAATAACATACTATCCATATGATAACTTCTATCATTGATAACATAAATAAAATTGATATAGTTGCAACTTTTGTTGAAATAAATTATTGATTTCATGTTATGCCATCAACATTTATATCATTTAGAAATTCAAAGTTCAAGTTATCACTGACAAAATTCATGAAATACGTTGTGATTAATTGGCACACAACACGCGTAATATATTTGGTAAACGATCATTTGAATTTGACTTCTTTCATACACGATCGTTTAGTTTTTTGTCCAAATTTAAACGATTTTTTCTTCAAGATTGTTTGGTACATGATCGTTTATATTTGATACACGATTGTTTATATTTGGCTCAATTTGACTATCCAATATCTCAACGATTTTTTTTCACTATCTTATATATTTGGCACATGATCGTTTATATTTGATATACGATTGTTTATATTTGGCTCGGTTTGACAATCCAATATTTCAACGATTTTTTTTCACTATCTTATATATTTGGCACATGATCTTAAACAACCAAATAACCGTTTGAATTTTTTTTTTAAAAAATATATCTTTTAGATTTGGTATACGATCTAAATGAAATAAAATTTTAAAATAAAACAAAAGAATAATTTCAGAAGAGAAGGGAAAAAGACAATTGAAAGGAAACGAAAAATTGTGAAAGAAAAAAATGAAAAGGAAGTGAAAAGGAAATTAAAAAAATTGAAGAAAAAAAAAACACAAGAAAGTGAGAAAATCACAAAAGAAGAAAAGAAATACAATGTAAAGAAGGACAAACCTCAAATATTAGAAAAATTAGAAAAAATTAACAGCACCCATAAATATTTTTTATATTTATGAGAATTGAAAAGAATATATTATAGTTATAGTTCCGAACATTTTTTAAAAATAATGTGATTTTAGAAAGTATTGTCAAAAATAGGTTTATGTCAAAACTATTGACAAAAATAGGTGAGTTTGGACATGACTTTGGTGAAGTGGCCGTGTGGGCCTCGCACCTCCCTTTTCCATTCATTATTTATGTATAGTATATATTATGTGTAGGCCCAATGCCTTATTCTTTTTTATTATTTTATATATATACTAATTCTCATACTCTCAAATTTTAAAAATTTCTTTACTTATTAAAATTAATATCTTTTCAATTTTAATTTATTTTTTTCTCTTTTATTTAAACTAAAATTTAAAAAATATTAATTTTAATAATTAAAGATATTTTTAAAATTTGAGTGTATGTGAATTAGTATATTTATAAAATAATGAAAAATAATAAGGCGTGGAGCCCATGCATAATATGTATTATATATAAATAATGAATAAAAAAGAAAGGTATGGGACCCATATGGCCACTCCACCAAATTTTTTGGGTAGGTTGAATTTTGGATTTCTTTTATTGCAACCAAGGAATTTTTAGCTAAGTTCTTAAGGCAAGAGATTTACTACGGGACCTTTGACCTTTGATGGTAAGAATGATTATGCATTGAGATGACTAATTAGATTAAATTGCGATGACATAAATTTGTGTTGAGATGGATTAAATTGGATAAAATTGCAATGACATTAATTTGCATTGGATTGGATTTAATTAGATTAAATTGCAAGGACATGAATATCTATTGAGTTGGATTAAATTGGATTAAAATGCAATGGAAAAATTATGTGTTTAGTTGAATGAAACTAGATATGTTGTACATGTTAGCATGATTGAAGTATCTGTAATTTGCTTCAGGTAAATATTGAAACTATTAGATGAACTTGGTATGATATGTATATGATCGATTTGGAGTAAGATTGATTAAACTATACTCATGGTTAATGTTAGCTTTAGCTATTAAGCTAGTATACACGGTGTCTTATAGGATTACCACTTTTAGAACGTTGACTGTTTTAATTAACAAGTATAACCTTAGGCTTATATCTTGTATATCAGTCTATTAGGAAGTTAACAGTTCACCTAGTGGAACCAGTAACGACGCTTCTGCTACTGTTTTTAATTTGTTGCTTTAGAATGATATACACATTGATAGAAAGTCTTATATTAAACTCTGGGTTTCTTTTATGTTTTAACTATGCTCCAAAAATAACTCATTTTTTGTTGGTGTTTTATTTTTAATTTATTTTTCTAAATAGTTGAATTTCTCCACAAGTTGTTTATATTTATTTCCTTAATATAAATTATTTAAATTTTGTTTGATTTTGGTTTTTGAAAATAGTGCTTTCATTCCAATAATACCCTTAGTTTAAGTCGAAGAGTCGGGTCATTTCAAATGTATTATGTGCAAGTAAAAAGCTACATATGTGTTTTCCTTGTATGCTAAGGGTTGAGTTTTTATAAATGCTTTCACTTATTTTACCCGCATGAACACAAAGTCTTACAAGTTAGTTTCAAGTAAGATGGTCAGTGAGTATTGTAGGAAAGTGGATGCCCACTGACTTCACATCTCCTTATACTTAAAAAGGTTGTCAGGAAGGGAGTCTGACACTATCAATAAACTATAGATTTTGGTTGTTTTTAGTCCCAAATTGTTAAAGTGAGAACATGCAAAGAAGTTTATACTTAATATACATTTTTATTTCTTGTTTTATCACTAAACACAAACCTTAAACAAATAAAATATCAAAGAAGTATCTCAATTACAGACTTTTAAAACTTTTATAATTGTTTATTGGTGATAGAAGTATACTCAGTGATGTATAGTGATAGAATTTTATCGTTGATAGATAGCTATAGAAGTTTAACATTAATATACATTATATTCTATCTCTTCAATGTTGTTGATAATATTTTATTTGATTCATTTTTCACCTTCTCAACTATCTTTCGAATATCTGTTTGGTTAGTGATACTTAAGGATATAGTTATAACTATAGGGGTAAAAATGAAAGTTTGATCAAGTTGTAGTTATGAATAACTCGTGAAGGATCAAGTTATTGGACATGATTATACCCTCAGAGATGACATGTTCTATGGTGCATTAGAGTACTGCTATGGGTCTAAAATAGTTTGCCCCATAGTTAATGAATATTGATTACTTAAAGCTTATAATTTGTAGGTTTATTAAGTTCTTTTGTTAGCTCTCAATAGATTAAAAAGTACCATAGTTTGAAAGAAAAATTTGAATTGTTAAAATTAGGTTAGAGACGAGTATATTAAGTGTATAGAATATGAGTAATATAAGAGCTAGTTAGAAAAAAGAAATATGCATATTAGGCCCTTGTCTACCACCTTTTTAAGTTTGGAAAAATATAATAACCTGCAATTGAATAATAATGAGAACAATAACTTTTATTAAATGATTAAACAATAAACCAATTATCCATAAAATTATTATAGAGTACAATAAAAATCCAACATTAAGATCACTACCTAGACGTTTTGATATGAAAGTCACTACTATTGAAAAAGGCTCATGACATTAAATCATCAAAACTAGATGAATTGTTTGGTTCATTATACACTTTTGAGTTATCCATTTTAGACAGAGAAGACAAAAAGGGAAAATGAGTTGCATTTAAGTCATTAAACAAAAAAAACTCTTGTATCAAGAAAGACAAATTTTCTGATGAAAACTTAATGGATTCCATATGTAAGGCTCTGCTTGTGTATCGCCAATGTGATAAAGACCATGCAACGACAAGGATGCTGAACGAAGAGATTTCTGATCATAGAATATGTTCCATTAAAGGAGTATGTGTGAGGACTTGATCTGAAGAAAGGAAGTATGGTTCAAGAGGGTCCTTACTGGGAAGTCATTTTGGATAAGAGTATAGGACATCCCGAGAGGAAGCATGCAAAAAGAGGAAAGGGGACGCAAAAAGAAATACCTATTTAAGTTATATCGCACGAATGTGAGTTACGCAATAAGAATAAATAGCAACGAAGAAGTCTGTGTTGGATGTCAAAAATCAGGTGTTTAATGTAGCGAGAAGAAGTACCTATGGCTAAAGGAGTGCGGCAAGAAGTAAGTGACCTGTTGACATGACTAAACAACCTAACAGTATGTATCTCTTACTTCCCAAGGAGATAGAGAGAGTCAGGTGATTAAAAAATTTAGCTTCCCAAAGAGATGGTTTACATCTCACGTGTCTAATTGCCACTTGCTTGTAATCTACGTGTCAAGATTGGGTTGGGTGCATAACGCAATGAAGCAGTAAGGTGACATGTGTAAAGCATGGAAGTGACCCTTGGATGTGGGATGCCATTTTAAAAAGGGCCAAAGGCCAAAAGAAAAATGGAGAGTTATAATTCGGAAGAGTTAGATTTTTGAATGAAAATGAAAAGGAGAGATTCAGAATGCTAAACGGCTGGTTAAGGGAACCGTTAGGTGAGGAGAGGAATCCAAAAGCAGAGAAGGAAAGAGTTGAGGCAAAGTATAATTGTGAGTGACAAAACAAGATTCAACATGATTCCTAAGATTTCATTTATTGTTAAGTCTTTTCTTTGATCATTTACAAGTTATGAATATAAATGTTATGAGTGATTCATCCTAAACAAGTATCTTTTGAACAAATGTTTGTGTTTTAGTATCTCTCATAAGTAGAATACTTGTGAATCTTTCATCGATAGAAGAACGGTTTTATGAATGACTTTTAAAAATAATTATTGTTGTTTTTGTAAATTTGATACGTGAAAAAGGTATTTTGTTGACGATTGTCTGAAAGTATTCTTTTGTCAATGCTTATTGTATTATATTGTTACTACTGTGATATCATGTAAGAAAAGTAAGTTGGAAATTTAACCTTTCTGTTTACTGTTTGTAATGGTTGCATATCGAGAGAAGATAAGACTTATCGTATGACACTGAGGGAGTGCGAATTCTAGGTCTAGGTGAAGGGAGAATTCCAGGTCTAGGCGAGTTTATAATGGGACACTAGTTGAATGTGAATCTCGAGTTTGAGAAAGAGTGAATGTGGTGAGGCGCTGATGAAAATCCCAGGTCTTTTATGACCCTGGTTGTGTGTGAATCTCAGGTCCAAGCGATGAGAGAATCTCAGGTCCAAGTGAGGAGAGAATCTCGAGCCCCAATGATGAGAATGTTTGCGAGATGACCTAAGTGCGCAATGCTTATGGCGCTTTTTGTATTGATGGTTGAATTGTTTGTAGCTTGATACGATGAGATTCACATGTAGCAGTATGACCTTATAATTGTGATTCAGTTGTGTTTCCCCCAGAAAGGTTTTCTTAAACCCATTACTTACTAAGTTCTTGACTTATGTTTTAAGTTTTTCCCTCCTCGGGTTGTCAGGTGTTAAAGCCAACCGAAAGGTAGACCTCAAGCATTGTAGCCTAACTAATAAGGGAAGGCAGAGTTACTCTGTAGTCTTATGTGGCTTGATAGTCATGCCATCTTATCTTGCGTATAAGGAGTCGGTTGGTAAGCGCATTGCTCCTTAGCGCAGATGGTCCAACTTAGATGGAAAGTCGGTATAATACTCAAGCTGGTAAGGCCAAGTCCAAGAAGCTAGAGAGCTGAGTGAGGGAAAGAAAGCCTAAACAATGTCCACAAGGATAATGGTAAATGGGCGGCCGAGTTGAAGGATAAAGTAACCTTTACACCTCTAAGCACCGCCAACAAGAGTAGCGTTTGATTGTAGAGAGAGAAAAGGGTCGCTGAGATATACTCTCGAGTTGGGATGTTGATGACTCGAAGGGAAGAGGTTGAAGAAAGGAAGCCTCAGATTCTTAAAGACCTTGGTGCGAAGAGCTGCACCTTGGTGAAAATAGAAGGATGACAAGAAGTCAGTTTTGGTCTTAGAGCCAATCGAGTTTCTTTAGAAGTTTTGTTTATAATTTCTAACCCTTGTAAAAGTGTTAGGTTAATAAAGAGATGTTTTGTATTCATTCTGCTGTATCATCTCGTGTAAAGAATGTAAAGGGTTTGGACATTACCAAGCATAGTGTCCAAACTTTCTGAAGAAACAAAAAAGGAGTCTTGCTGCAACTCTTTCAAATGATGAACACTTGATTCCAACAGTAGTGAAGAAGACAATAATCAAGCTTTTATTGGCAGTATATTATCTAATATTGAGTTATTGTCAAATCTAGAAAACTCATCTTTTACCACCCCAAATAATGACATGACTTACAATCAACTTCATTAGCAATGGCAAGAAAACTTATCAGTTCTCAAACAACATAATGACAGAATACAAAAATTACTAAAACATAAATATTGATTATTAACCATCATCACCACTCTAAAGAAAGAACTAAAGAATTAAGCTGAGTATGACAACATTTCCAAATAAGTTAAAAAGATAAATTTAGGAACTAAAAAATTCAATCAAATTCTTGATTATCCTGGCAAACGTAGTACAAATAAAGAAGGCAATGTATATAATAAGCAAAAAGAAGTAATAAAAAAGAATTAGAAGACTATATTTGTTCGAGCTGATACAGAAGACTTAAATAGATCTTATAAGATCACTCAATAAAACACAGTATAAAACAGAAGAAAACAAAAAAATGGGTGTCATTATTGTGGCAAACATGGACATATTAGACCCTTCTATTATAAACTACTCAAAAAAATTCCTACCATTTCTCTCAAACCTAGAAAAATTCTAAAAAATCCAATCCTTTTATTTACAAACCTAAACAGTAAAAAAATGGAATGGAGAATTAAACCTACTTCCAATAAATGCAAATCATCAACAAATCAACTGCAGGCAACTAGTACTTCGATAATGGATGTTCTAGACATGACTAGAAGTCAAGCCTTCTTCTCTAAATTGAAAGAACGTACATCAGGTCATGTAACCTTTGATGATGGAGCTAGAGGTAAAATTCTAGGCAAAGGTAATATTAGAAAACCAAATCTTTCAAATCTTCTAGAAGTTAGATTAGTTAAAGGGCTTGCAACCAACTTGACCAATATAAGCCAACTTTGTGATTGAGGATATATGGTAAATTTTTGCAGAAAATAATGTATGATGATAATAACAATACTATTTGTATAAAAGGAGTTCGAAAAATAGATAATTGCTATCATTGGATCTCAAATATTGAGAAAATTATGTGTAATTAATTAAAAGAAGAATAGAAGTATAAGTTTGGCACAAAAAATTGGGACATAGTAGTCTCATATCAATTGATAAAGTTTTAAAAGAAGATTTTTTTCTTGGGATACCACTATTGCACATTAACTCTGATTTAAATTATGGAGAATGCCAAATTGGAGAATAAATTAAAGCTACTAACAAAAAGGTTGGCCAGTGTTATACTAACAAAGTACTAGAGCTTCTTTATATGGACCTAATGGTTCCAATGCAGACCAAAAGTCTTGAAAAAAAATATGTTTTTGTTTGTGTTGATCATTATTCTCGATATACTTGAATTTAATTTCTAAGAGGTAAATCTGATATAGTTAAAGTCTGTAAAACTATGCGCTTATAACTACAACATGAACAAGGAAAGAATATTGTTCAAATTTGTAGTGATCATGGTAGAGAATTCGAGAATGAAGAGTTTAATAATTTATATGATCAGGAAGGAATATTTCATGAATTTTGAGCTTTTCTAACTGATCCACAATAGAATGGAATAGTTGAACAAAAGAACAGGACTTTACAAGAAATGACCATAGTTATGTTACATGCACAAAGTTTGGAAACCATTTTATAATCAAATCATACTTTGAAACAAATAAATAATTTTTCTCATATAAATCTCTTTTGAACACTCTCACATTTAAAATCATCATTTCAAATTATTTAAAAGTTTAAAAAAGCAAAGTTTTTAACATAAATATTTTAAGGAAAACACTCACAAATTTAGTCTTAAAAATTCAAGAAGCCTCTTATTTTCTCTTTTCGCAAGGTCTTCTCGCCTAGTAAAACTAGCAGCACTTCAACTTTTAGAATTTTTCTCTTAAATTTCCAAAATAACAACACTTAACAAATGATTGAGGTCCTCTCTTTATACTACTCCTTAAACGGCTTAGTCATCCTTGAACACTTGCCTACTTGTCAATTGTCCTTTTAGTGGTGCACGTGTAAGCTTAAGGTTTAACCTAAACATGCATAACTTAAAAACTAAACATGTCCTATTAATACCCTTAAGAAATTTCTGGAAAGTTTCATTACTTCTTCTTGAAGAACACTAATTGCCTAACCTTTCCAAAAACCTTCTCCCATAACTCTTCCCAGAAACTAACCAACTTCTCGTGTGGACCACCCAAAATGCCTAATTTAGAACACTTCAGTCAAAATTCTTCTTCTTAAACACTTAATTAAGGTGCAATTCTTACAAAATCTGATGAAGGAATTTTTCTAGGGTATTCTCAAAGTAGTAGAGCATATAGAATCTTTAACAAAAGAACTCAAACAGTTATGGAACTATCAATGTCATTGTAAACAATAATGAGAAAGTTTCTCAGAGATGTCCAGCTGATGATGTAATTCTCTATGATGACATAACAAAAAAGAATACATATGTACTTTAGTCGTTTCTAAAGACAATAGAATGAGTACAAATATAAATAACTCTCATCCTTCTACCAGTTCAACAGAAACTCCATAACTTTAAAAGAAAATGCTCCTTCCACTCATGTTCAAAAGAATCATCCCTCAAACAGTATCAATGGTAATCTAAATACTAGAATCACAACAAGAAAGGGAAAAAAATGATTATGCCAAATTAGTTGCCAATATTTTCTACACATCACCTGTTGAATTCACTTCCATAAATGAAGGTCTTAAAGATGAATTTTGGATAAATGTCATGCAAGAAGAACTTATACAATTCTAGAGAAATAATGTTTAGAATTTAGTTCCAAAACCTAAATCAGCAAACATATCGGAGAAAAATGGATTTTTAAAAATAAAATAGATGAAAGTGGTACAATAACCAAGAATAAAGCAAGACTTATAGCCCAAGGTTACTCTCAAATTGAAGGGATAGATTTTGAAGAAACTTTTGTCAGTAGCTAGGCTTGAAGCCATTTTCTTACTACTTAGCATATCTTGTCTACAAGGGTTTAAACTATATCAAATGGATGTCAAAAGTGTCTTTCTTAATGGGTACTTAAACGAAGAAGTTTATGTTGCTCCACCCAAAAGATTTATAGATCTTGATTATCCCTCTCATGTCTACAAGCTTAACAAAAATTTGTATGGTCTTAAACAAGATCCTAGAGCTTGGTATGAACGACTTATTGTTTTCCTAGCACACAATGGATACACTCAAGGGGGAGCTGATAAGACTTCATAATTGTCCAAATTTATGTTGATGACATAATTTTTGGAGAATTTTGTAAAGAAATAGTAAATAATTTCATTGTTCACACGCAATCTGAATTCAAGATGAGCATGGTTGGAGAATTAACATTCTTTCTTCGCCTACAAATATAACAAGGAAAAGATGGAATTTTTATTTCACAAGAAAAATATACCAAAAATATTACCAAGAAACTTGGTCTTAATAAATCTCAGTCCAAAAGAACTCCAACTGCTATTCATTCAAAAATAACTAAAGACACAGAAGCTGAAAGTATTTGATAACAGATTATATAGAAGCATGGTAGGAAGTTTATTATATCTAACAGTAAGCCAACTGGATAAAGCCTATATAGTAGGAGTTTGTGCTCATTTTCAATCTGATGACCCACAGATATCTCATCTTACTGCTGTGAAATGAATTTTAAAATATGTTTGTGGAACAGTTGATTTTGGGTTATTATATTCTTATGACACAATCCAACATTAGTTGGATATTGTTTTGTATATTGGGCTTGAAGTTCAGATGATCAAAAAAGTACTTTTGGTTGTTGCTTCCTTTTAGAAAACAATCTCATTTCATGGTTTAGTAAAAAGTAGAATTGTGTGTCCTTATCTATAGTAGAAGCTGAATATATTTTAGTAGGAACCAATTGCACACAATAAATATGGATGAAGCAAATACTTCTTGAATATGGAATTGAAGAAAATACTATGACACTATATTGTCACAATATGAGTGCTATTAATATTTCAAAAAATCCAATAAAGCATAGTAGATTGAAGCATATTGATATAAGGTATCTCTATAATTCGAGAACTTGTTATAGAAAAAATTATTTCTTTGAAACATATTAGAACTTCTTTACAATTAGCAGATATTTTTACTAAACCACTTCTTACCATAACATTTGAGGATTTGAGAATTGGATTAGGATTTTCAAAATTAATTCCATAAATTAAGTCCGTACAATCCCACATATTTTTAGTTTTGTTATTATTTTAATCTTTTAAGCTAGATTTTTCTTTAAAAAATGGCCCAGTTTTTGGGAAATTGCCAAAAATAGTCTAAAAATTAGATAGAAAATGAAAAATAGGATTGATTTTGAAAAAGTTGAGATTTAGGACAAATTTGGAGTGAAATGTCCAAAATA
>JBBPDI010000002.1:2793947-2809353 GCA_037974545.1 Cucumis variabilis
ATGTAAAGTTTTGGAAACGAGTATATATATATATATATATATATATATATATATATATATATATTGTGAAATATTTTATTTATATATGTTTAAGTTTTGAAACTATATTAATATCGTTGTTCATATATATTTATGAAATTGTTGCTTGACTACTATACAGGATTATGGGAGCACAATATAGTAACAAAAATAGAATTGAATTATAATTTTTTTTATATAAAATTGAAACATGCTTGACGGTTTTTAAATGTCATAAAAAACACATTCTTGATGGTTTTAAAATGTCATAAATACTCATATTCTTGACAGTTATTAAATCTCATGAACACTTATACTATTGACAGTTTTAAACTGTCACAAACACACATACTCTTGACGGTTTTTAACTGTCATGAATATTTGTATACTTGACGTTTATCAAACGTCAACGTTCAATATTCTTGACGTTTTTATCAACCGTAAAAAATTTTGGCTTTCTTGACACTGGCTTCAAGGACGATTTTAAAATCGTCAAGAATAATGATTCTTGACAGTTTAAAAATGTCAAGAAAGCCTATTTTTGTAGTAGTGTAACTGAAGCCTTTAAGTGTATCAATGCGTAAGGGATATCAAGTGTATCAAGAAGAATCAAGTGTAACAAGGAGTATTATGTGTATCAAGACGTTTTAGGTGTGTATCAAAAAGTATCTAGTGTATCGAAGAGTATCAGGTGCATCAAGTGTATCTATCAAATGTATCAGGTGTATCAAAAAGTATCAAATGTATCAAGGGATATTAGGTGTATTAGACGTAGATAAGGTGTATCAAATGTATATCAGTAATGAGGACATTTATGACATTTTACCTCTTGATGTGTGGGCTGAACTTTGTTTTTTGTCATTTTCACAAATAATAAAATATGTGTGCTATGGACTTAATTATTATAACTTTTTTTACCATTTTTGCAAATACCCCAACTTATATTCGGTTGGTAACTCTTAAAAAATAAGGAAACCTAATTATTGTACTTTTACTATAAACTATTTCAAATATATTTATGTAATTTAAATTCTTTATCTATTCTGTAATATCAAGCATATCTCCTAACAATATATATTTAATGTCATATTAATAAAAAAAAGGGCATTCATTTTAAAAAGCAAACTTAATGTTACCTTAGATCTCAAACTAATAATGTTGAACGAACAAGTACAACTTCGACGCTGTGAAAACAACAAAATGTTGGACAAACGAGCTGATGAGAAACGTTGACTGAACGAGGGGATGTACAACCTTTACTTTGACAAATGGACGAGCAAAGACTAAGAACTAAGAATGAAGGGATGTCGCTAGTGAGTGAACGAAGGGATGCTGACGAGTGGACAAACGAACGAGCCTTTGCTTCGTACGCCATTGGTGAGTGAAGGAACCCAACGCTGGTGATCTACAACGTGTGAAACTCCAAAGTCGGTGATATGGAACGTCGACAATGCAAATGCCGCTAGTGAATGAAATAAACCAAGAAGGAAACCAATGCCCGTGAAGGATGAGAGCTGCTCCAAAAAAAAAAAAAGTGTGTTGGGAAAAAAAGAAGATGGAGCGAGATTTCTTTTGCAACAAGTTTGAAAACAATGTTTAAGGGAGAATAGGAAGGGTTTCATGCAAATTGAGGTGGATAGAGAATATTTGGAGATTTACTTAGATTGATTTAATTTTTGAAAGGTAATTAATTCATTGGGTTGGTATTTGGGTTGATTATATGGGATTTGAGTAGTTTTTATATTTTTATTTGTGGTTATTCAATTGAATGTTGAGTTTTTAAATTGGGTGGGATTATTTTTGGCATCTTATGTTTTTCTTTTTTTTATATATATATTTTATTTTGATATTTGTGAAAATAGGTGTCAAGGATTTGAAGGGTTTGAAGAACACGTATGACAACCTTCTTTCACACATGATTTGAAGAAAAAGATGAATTTCGACTTTTAGGGAAAAATTAGGATTTTTATTGGTTATAATTGATTTAATTGTGTTGGTAGGAAAAAAATTAGCTGATAGTTGCAATCATTCTTTGTGGGAAGTTTGAGTCATTTATGAGGTATTTGTGATTTTTGGAATAATTGTATCTGCGATGCTAGTTTTTTCACTAAATTAGAGGCATTTAATATATTTTTGCAGCAGTGTTTTTTTCTTTCATTTTTTACGTTTTTGTTATTTTATCAATTTAAATTAAAATTTTCTATTTATCCAAAGTAAACCTTCGGTTTTGCTATTCTTCTTGTCAGTCATTTCTTTTTCCATTTAATTATCTTCCCTATATGCATAAATATGTTAATCCATGTCGGTTAAAATTAGGAGCATTTGCAAAAATAATAAAAAAATTTATGGTAATGAGGCACATGTCACTAAATTTTCTGTATTACAAAAGTAACAAATTTAAAAGCGGATAGCCCTTTCATAGTCCACTCATAGCCTCTCTAATAGCTCTTTGATAGCCGTTTGATATATCTAATTAGTTGTTATATTTGTTACATTTGTAATATACAAAAAAATGGTGCTATATATAGACTTTTTTTTATAAATTTTTCTCGTCAACGGATGCAGTTTTCCTTTAAATTACATATGGCAAAACAGTTTCCATTTTAAATATTTTATAGTATACATCTGATTTAGTTTATTTTCACACAACTATTGCAACTTCATCTTTTTTCCAAACAATATATGAGGACGGGTCTCATAATTAAAGACTTTTTTTCTTAAATTTTTTTTAATTAAATAAGCGATTTGTAATAATTAATTTTAAGATTAAATAAAAGTTCACCAAAGTAAAATTTGGACAAAAAAAATTGCACCAAATAGCACAAATTATAAAATAAATATACTCTATAGTGCAAGGGAACAATATTTACAAAATGACAATTTTTTACTAATCATATGGTATATATTTTTTTTAAATGCCAATTTTACTCTTCAGTTTTCTTCCTCTCATGCTATCGATGATGACATCTATCATTTATATCATGCTATCATTGTTGACTTCTATGAATGACATCATGTCTAATATGTCAATCTGTTTTTCATGAATTTTTCACTGATGACTTAAATTTTGAATTTCTAATAATTTAAATGTTAATAGCATAACTTGAAATTAATAATTTATTTCAATAAAAGTCGCAACGAACTACATCAATTTTGTTTATATACTGTCAACAATTGAAGTTATCATTCAATTAGTCAGTTAGTAGTGATTCAAAGGCATTACCGTCAGCATGCTAATCTGATCTCTTTACTTTGTCCATTTATGGTAAAAATAAACAACCACAATGTCAATTTATAATTGTATTACCTTGATATTATTGATATATAGGAGCCTATTAGGGATATTTCTTATATATGCTATCAGTGATATCATTCTTTTGCTAACGCTCATAGATATTATAAGTGAAAACAATAGAAAAATATCATAGAAGTAGTTATAAAAATATATTAATTGATAGCCTAATTAGACGTCATTCGATTTAAATTTGATATGTTTACCAATGAGATATCACTTATAAAAAATATCCTTATAATGATATCGCTTATAGTTTCTATCATGCGATATCTTTCTAATGCAATGATTGATCGATAACGTTATTGACATCATTTTACGTTAATAGAAATATAGAAAAATTACTTATAATAGCTATTAGCAATTGATAGCAACATCGCTGATAGAAGATATCAATGATAACAATTGAATATCACATTTCTCAAATTGAAAGTTATCCCTGATAGCCGTTATTAGTTTTAGTAGCTAACTATACAAACTAATACCTATTTCTCAAATTGAAAGTTATTATACCATTTAATAGTTATCATTGATAAAAGCTATAGTTGATAGTCATTGGTCCGTTATCAATTATATCAACTGATAATATATTTCTCAAATTAAAAACTATCATTAGCAATATCCATTAGTGATAGCAACATATAACAACTATCCATTACTATCAATAAAAAAGTATCCATTAGTGATAGCAACATATAACAACTATCCATTACTATCAATAAAAACTTTCAATTTAAGAAAACCAGAAAAAAATATTCATAATGGTCACAAGTTATCACTCATAAAAAATAAGTTTCACACGAAAATAAAGTAACTCTTACGTAAGCATCTTTGCAAGTAAATCATACGTAATCAAGCATATTTGCAAGTAAATCGTACGTAAGCATATTTGCTTTTTGTTTAATACCATAAGACTATAGTCTATGTAAATACTTTTTTGTATTGATTTTATGGGATATCATCTTTTGACTTCATGTGTCAATAGTCTTTGAGAATTTATGGGTCTACGAATATATCGAAAACTGTTCGGTTCAATAACTTTGAGTTGTTCATTTTAGAAGTATACATGGTTTAGTTACAGTTGCAATTAACTTTAATTTTATTTCAAAAAAAAAAGAATCCAAACATTCAATGTAAACAAACTATTAGTAGTACTAGAAATTAAATTCCTTTTATATCTCATCTATAGTAACCGATACACTACAACTCTATAAATGTGCAACTACCGCTAGAATAAGGCAGCAACAATCATATAGCTTTGCTTAATTAATTTCTACCCAACAAATTAAAAATTAGGAACGAGTGATACTGTTGAAAAGGTAGTCCCTAATAATCAAGAAGATTGCAAACAAATTTCAAATGTCGAGTATAATGAGTATTTGCAAGCAATGGGAAGGTTCGCAGTGGAGGAGTATGCAGTACATGACATTAAAGGGATAAAAAGAAAGTTCATCAGTGTAGGGTTTGCCGTTGTTTGCTCAGTGTCTGTGGGAGAAGAAAAATATCATCACTTAGTGAAGGTAGATGAATTTATATTATTGGCTCCATCTTTCCCAAAAATTGAAAAGGTATATGTGGCTACTGTGCTTCATAAAAAAGTTAATCACTCGTGGGCACCCTTACGATTTGAAAATGTGGCAGCTTCTGCTATTTCCCCCCCGAACATTCAATATCCTGTGTATGCATAGCTTAATTAGTTGTCTACTTTAGATGATGATGCACATGTTGCTTTAATCTTTATATCTATCAAATATTTTGGAAGTAATCAAAATAAAGGATGTTGTATGCTTTAATCTATCTATGTCTTACTCTTCATTTTTCAATCTATGTTATAAATTAAGTGCATTGCTAATATTTGTGTCCCTTATCCCTGATTCTATTTTACCTTTTTTTAATATTTTTTTTTTTAAAAAATGTAGTAATTGTTTGGGACCGGTTTCATGAAAGTACACGACAAATTAGTGATACGTTTTTTCTATCGGCATACATCGACATGTGAAGTTAATTATTAACAGATAGAAGTATAGCAATGAAAAATTTACATATAACGCAAATCAATGATAGACTTTCGTCGATAATACATTCATCTGACAAGTCATATATTAGTGAGATAATAGTCTATCACTAAGATGGAATGATGTAACTGTAACAACCCAACTTTTTTAATTAAGGTGAAGTTGCTACCTTGACTCTAGACTTATACCTTAAACATAAGACTTGATAAATTAAATAAATTTTTAACAACATCAAATAATTTTTATATATATTCGGGCCCTATTTCAAACAAAATTTAAGAGTCAAAACAATATCGTTTCTAAACTCAAGAAATAACAGTTGTTCATAACAAGAAACTCATTTTAGTCACAAAAGAAGCAGTTTAAAATTATCAGTGGAAGCAATTTAAAAAAAAAGAATATTTTCCCTATGGTTGTTACATCTCCTTCTTGTCCCTCGTCGGTTCGCCCCTCGTATTACCTTTGCCTGAAAAGTTAAACATAAAAGGGTGAGTATAAACATACGCAGTAAGAGACCCACTATTAGTCCCGTTAGGGGAAAAATAAATTTGTTAACTTCCTATTAGGGGTACCCTGCACTTTAACAATCTTGTGATCCCGTAGGATACACGTAAGTCGTCTAACGCCCTGAAGAATGTACATATCAGTCTAGTGCTCTGTAGAAAGCACATATCAGTCTAGTGCTTCAAAGGATGCACATATCATTCTAGTGCTCCCAAAGGATGCACAATAGGTGGTGATCTTGTGGGACACCTACAAGGTACACTACCCAATGGACAAAGCTAACAATTTCCTCTCAATCCGTTCTAAACATTTAATCAGTCCATTTCCATTACAATTCAACCATCCCATTATGTAAACATTCCAGTTTAACACACTTATATTCAACTTACTCATTTCTATCATAATAACAGTCACTAATAAAACAACACATCAGACAACTAAACTATGTACATAATTCCCCTCTCAGTTCACAAGTACTCTGCCCATACTTTAATATACTAATCACTCATTCTAGGCGTTAATGATCATGTTCACATAAGCATATTAGACAGTCATACTCTACTTTTATCATCACATCAACATCTATATATATTTAAGTAAACCATATTGTACATTTATCATCATGTGCACATCAATATATATATATCCCGCAAATATACTCAGTTCAGAGATATCCTTACAATCAACATATTTCAAGTCTAATGTAGTTCAGAGATATCCATACAATCAACATCTTTCAATTCTATTGTAGAGTCTGGTAGTAGAAACCCCTTACCTTAATTTTTATGCAAAATCCCTTGGTTGAACTAACTCCAACAACCACAACCTAACAGTATTAAACGGAAATCAACATCTTTCTAATTAAATTCATCTAACTAATTCACCTACTAGTGAATTCACACTTACCACCAAAATGGAGAGACGAATCCAACTCAACCTATTGAAAATCGTGGATCCGCTCACTGACCCCAATCTGTACCTTCAAGGATAAAATATTTCTCCAATGATTACATCCAACAGTTAACATTTAACGATAGGCACAAAAAACAACGAAACTCACAATTCATCCTTACTCAATTCTTTTCACCCAAAATCCATAGCAAGGCAGAGGCGACAGCGACGTACGAACAGAACCAAAACAACGTGCAGTAGATCCACTGGCTAGCTTAGAGAAGAAGCTCGATGCGTGCGACTCACAGACGGCTTCTGCGAAGACCAAATGGCACAGATTTGTGGGTGGATCAGTCAGACGGGAAACACAGTTGAGACTAGTGGCAGTCGATTACAAAAGACTCTACGACGACCACCAAAGATGAAGGAGGAGACGACAGTTCTCAAATGGAGGCAGGTACGAACGAACAGCGATTCGGCTGGGTTTCGTTTCCGTCGATGAATAGAGGTAGTCGATAGTGAGGGTGCGGCTAAAGGTCGTCAACTTTAGGTGAACGAAAAAGAAATAGTCTTTCCATTATTCTTTCTTGTGGTGGGTGGTGCTTCCACCACAAGGGTTGGGAAGGAATTGAGATTAGGATGTTGTTGAAAGGATATCCATGGCAGATATATGCTCCCTTAAATGCCTGAAAAAAAAATCAAGTTTTTGTTGGTAGCCATTCTTGTGAAATACTCAAAGAGGAAGTGTTAATAAATTAATATGTTAGATGTGATGATATGAAATAGTCAAAAGAAGAAGTGTTAGTAAATTAATATTCATTTGTTATCTTATAAAGAATAAGTGGTAGCCACGTGTAAGTGTTAATATAATGATCAAGGTATGGATTTTTTCTTTGGTTAAACTACCGATTTTGCATCTTTCTTCTTCTTTCTTTCTTCTTTTTCCCCCTTAAAGAAAATATCAGTGTTTAAAATTTATCAGCTACAACAACAACAATTATAGATTGATAACTAAAAGGTAGCAACAATTCTTGCAACATCCCACGTCGAGTCAACATTCTCAGAATTCAAATCACATAATTTAGCTTATTGCTAAATTAACTAGTTCCGGGATCACAAATGTTGATGGTTGTACGTCTAATAACTTTCAAGCTCATAATCAAGTTGACAATCTTGCATATTTGTGTTTCCAAATGATATTTGATATGAGTTAATTTCTTGTCCACTAGATGTATTAATTCTTGAATTTCTACACTATAGAGGTGAATGGACAATTATGTCTGTCTTTATTTTTATTCATAAAGTTAGTATTGTTTTTATTGATGGAGTAGTGGTTAATAGACGGTTCCAGAGTAAAAGGTAGCTCCAACTAAACTATTTGAGCATTCTTTTGTGTAATTCACAAAAAGTTTTCAAGCTTGTATCTTTATTGTCTAATGCATCTTAATGAATATGCATCTCATGTCTTTTTCCAAAATTATGCTCTAAGTAGCTTGAGATGACCGAAGTTGACTTGATGAATATGCCATGTTGCCAATAATTTTCTTTTGTTTTGTTCATTGTTTTGAATCATGAATGTAACTACTTAGATGCTTATCATGCAGTTTCATCAAAGCCAAAAGTGAAGTATCATTGGAAGATGTGGATGCTGTTGTAGATATTAGGTTAGAATTGTTTCAAATCTCACAAGACAAGTTGTATGCACAGTTCCTAATTTTTACATTTGAAAGATTATGTAATTCTTTTGTCCATTTCTTTTTATTTTTACTTTCCTAAAAGAAGATTCTATTTATTTTGATGGGGACATCTTAGTTAGAATACTAAACAAGTATTCGAAGAGGCTTTGCTTGAAAGTTCAATAGCGACCTTTGTCCAACACTCTAGTTCATACACTTTTAATAGGTTAGCCATCCTAGAAAAAAACGGTTATGGTTATTAGAGTATGTATTATGTTCACATAAATGAAATGAAGGTATTCAAGCTAATTAGAAAATTAATGTATTCAAGCTTTAATGGAGTTCATGAATCATGTTGCCATTTGCTCCTTACGTTTTTAAGACATTATAGCTTGTGTTGTTTACTTTTAGTAGCATTAGTAGTTTTTACTTTTTCCTTGTGTTTTTAGAACTTTGTAGGTTGTGTGCAACTTTAGTAGTTTTTAAGTTTTTTTTTTTTTTTTTTTTTTATATTTGTGTGATATTTTTGTATCTTATTTCAAGGTGCTAAAAGCGGCGAGTTCAAGGTGTGCTACATTAATCTTGTGGAGTGGGAATATAGTGAGAATTTTGTTACTAGGACTACTTCATATGGGATTGATAAGTGTGTAATTTTTTAAACTGTTCAGATAGGGGGTTGGTTTTAGTTTTGGAAATTTGTGTTTGTATGGAGGTTGATAGTTGATAGTTAGACATACTTTTGAAATTGTTCACATGGGGTTGACTGTAATGTTAAAATTATTCACATGTAAAGAATTGATCAATGTAATAGTTAAACTTTTTACTTTAGGTATGTTTGGAGACAAGTTGTATATATAAACGTGTTAGAATTTTATTTTGTATCTATATAAGTAAAAGATTTCAGTTTTAATTATTTGGTGTCATAAAAAATTGACAATAGTGCAACAATTTTTAAAATAAATTTGAAAAAGCGGACCTAGAAACAAGGTTTTATTGTTGTTTAAAAACCAATATCAAAGCCCAACCGACAATAAAGGTCTTCAATAACACAATCAAAGATGTCTGGTTTAAAAACGACATTAAAGGCCTTGGATGTAGATTTTAAACCGACATTAAGACCTCTTTAATATCGTTTTTAAACTGACATTAATGTCAAATCGATATTAAAGGCCTTTAATAACACTAGCAAAGATGTCGGTTGCCAACAAACATTTAAGGCTATTAATGTCAGTTTTAAACCATCAAAGATTAGATTTCTTCTAGTGCTTTGAATTGGACATCCATTAGTTTTGGTATGTATTTTTCATGTCTATTGTGTACATTTCAAGTCATTTGTTTATACTTCTTGCTTAGTGATAACTTGTATAAATACAAGATATTGTTGCCTTTTAAGTAAAATAATGAAGTCTTATCCCATGAAAATAGAAGAAAACAAAGAGAAAAAGTAGCTGATTTGATTACTTTGTGAAAAGTCTAATGCAAAAGAACTTAATCCCAGTTTTACTATGTTTCAGTGCTCTTATCGTAGGATACTAAGTGAAGAAGAGGGAAGCTCAGTGAGTAGCTCGTTAAGTGTAAGAAGACCCAGCCAACCTTTCTAGAGTGAGGAAGTAGTTGCTAGGCATTCATGTCGATAGCAAACAAAAGGTTTTTGGTGGGAAGTCGAAAAAGGACTGATATATAGGACAGGTGGCACAACATAAATATAACTTTTTAGATATCTTAATGGCGCGTGTTGACATGTCAACATCACTCCTTGTGTATAAATAGAGTTTCTCACTCCATATCATCCATCCTTCTCCTTTACTTTGAGTTTTAGGTGGGAGATTAAAACAAAAGAGAGAGATTCACCCTTCCATTGTTCTCCTCATCTATAGGCAAAAATCAAAGCCAAAGAGTATGAGAGATTAGACTGTGGCGTAATGCACCTGTTGGTTTTTCACTTTCTTTTTCTTATATTATGTTGTTTTGTAAGCAGAACTTCATGGCCAAAAGGCTTAAAGTGTTATTTATAAAAGCAATGCATTTTTTTCTTCCATTCTTCCATTTTTCTTATCTCGCCTATATGCATGTGATTGATTAGCAAAGTAGTAATGAATAATGTATTCAATGTTAAGACAATTA
Source organism: Cucumis variabilis (assembly GCA_037974545.1). Lineage (NCBI taxonomy): Eukaryota > Viridiplantae > Streptophyta > Magnoliopsida > Cucurbitales > Cucurbitaceae > Cucumis > Cucumis variabilis. Next base: position 2,804,468 of record JBBPDI010000002.1, read on the forward strand.
TAATGAATGTTGTATGAGTTTTCCTCAGTTAAATGTGAGTATATTAATCATGTTCATTCGAAAGAAGGGAAAAAGTATAGATTGTAATTACCAAGAACGTGATAACCATATTTAACTAAGCAAGTGGCGAGAAGAATGCATCAGTGCACTCTTGTTGCAAAGCTCATCCTCTACATACATTACTGAGAGTTTAATGTGTATGGCTAATGCACTGAAAGGTGTATGTCTTAATTGAGGTTAGTTGCTGTTTATATATTAAATATGATTAGATATATGCATCACTTAACTTGTGTATTGCATTCCGAAAGGGAAGCAAGTATGACATTACACTGAGAAGTTGCTCGCCTCAATTCTTAGCTAATAGATGTTTGTATCGCCTCGAGGTGGTGAATCATCAATCGTTGTATTTAGCAGTTCAATTTTCCTTCCCCACTATGTCTATGTTGAGTTCATTTGCATCACATCATAACACCATATTCACCTTGCACCGCGAGCACAATAGTGTAAATAGTAAGGGTAATTAATATATTGTTCATATGATTTATTGTATAATGTATCCCACATAAGTTAGTAAGCAATTGCATAAATTAGGAGCTTAAATTCCTTGAGTTCGACCCTGGACTTATCAGGAAACCTCTTATCACTTACACTTGGGCAATAGAGAGGAAAGCTTGCGCGACAATGTTTAATTACTATGTTAGCAACAGATGAATATAAATGCACCTTTTATTGCATAACTCTATTTTGCCACCCATTAGTTGTAAAAATCACAGTCGTATATGCCAATCTACAAATGTAACACTTGAAAAAAAAGAGTGCATGAGTAGAAACAAGCAAATTTTTGGTGTCGCTGCGGGAGAATTTTAAAGTTTTTCATAGTTTAACTAAATTGTGCGCTAAATTATGCAGAAGTTCAATTTCGCGTGCTGTAGCCAAAAAGTTGAATCGCATGCTTTAGCCGAAAAGCTCACGAACAAGTTTATGAATGCTGGCAAACAGCATGAATTTTAGCTTGACCCTAAAATTGAGCGGACATTTTGGAGAAATCGTAGACAAAGGCAGTTGTAACAAGAAGCAAATATGAACAACCAAAACAATAACCCTACCAACCAACAAGCCCCATATAAAATCCTGCTTATCATGCCCCATCAGATCATACGCATCACCAAACCTCCATAACTTCAATTTAGGTATCGCATACCCTGAGTTTGTAGAAACTCAGTGTTCAAAATCAAACCATTAATGTTGCAAATGATCCAAAATGCCAGGGAGTTTGGAGGACATCCACACGAAGATCCTCATGAGATTATAAGAAACTTTTACTCTATCTATGCATCGTTTAATATGCCAAGCATATCATTAGATGAATTGTGTTTAGCGTTATTCCCACTCACATTACGTGATGAAGCTAAACAATGGGCGAACTCTTTGGTGGAAGGTGAAGCTACTACATGGGATAACCTAACTGAAAAATTCATGAAAAAGTTCTTCGCTCCCATTGAGAACGGAAGAAAAAGGCAGGAGGTGATGACCTTCGAAGAGAGAGATAGTAAGAATCTAATAGACACATGGAGGGGAGTCAAGATAATGATCAAGGGATGCCCGCACCACAACATCCCTGGATGTGTTTTGATGGGACAATTTTATTTTTGGTTAACCAAGGATTGATAACGTGTATAAATAATCATTATTAAAGCTCATTTTATTAGAATAATAAAGTCAAAATGCATAAGAAGATCGAATGTGTAGCTTATGTTGTAAACAGATAAGTATTTAGAAATACACTTTACATAAGTATTATGCCTGTTTCACACAATTTGAATGTTCGAACGTAGGATAGTGAATAAAGAAAGAAACTAGTAAACCACAGGAAACCTCTCACACTAGGACTATGCAATAGGGAACGCTCATCTGGCGATTAACATTTTGAGGCGAGGAACAACGTTATCAGGCGAGGAAGGGTCAATAAGAGACAAAGAGTGGAAGCTCGAGCTGATGTGATGTGCAACAGACACTTTTCAGCGGATGGCGCTGACAAGTTTAGAAGAATAGAAGTTTTCCTCCCAAATGTTGCCCATATAAAGCTGTCTCCTTCAACCTAAAACAAGATGCGTGAATGGACATAGTGCCTAAATAGGCCAAAACCCTAGAGAGTGGCGGCCTTTCCGCTGTTTGTAAACATTTTCTTTTTTCTTCTTCAATCAGTTGTAAAAGTGAGAGCTTGACTCCTGAGTAGGGAAAAATCCACTCATGTTGTCCCTTAACTTGTAATATCTTCCATTCTCCTTCCTCTCCATTTTTATACTTCTTTGTAATATATTTTCTTCATATTGTACAATGACCTAAGACCTACATTCTTTATATATATATTACATGTTTATACCTTTTCGATCCATCATTTCTAACTTTTCATTCGTCAAAGTGTTATTAGTAGTTTAAGTTAGTGATAGTTCTTCATAAGAAGTCTAGCTTATAATCCTTATCACATTAGTTGAGCTCTGTTCATCGCTTGGCTAGTGTCAATCACCAACCACCTAAGAGGGCAAATGGCAAGCGTGAGGCTAGTGCGCAAAAGGAGGGGTTTGGTGACAAACTCCACCTTTGCGAGATAACATTCATCATTTGTGTCTCGAAAGGTGAATAAGTGTGAACATTAGGCGTTGAGAGATGCCATTCTTAATCATGAAGTTGTATAAGTTAATTCTTCTAGATATATCTCTCCTAATCAGACTTAGTTGTGTAGATCCTAAAATGAGACTATGTGTGACATTTAAAGACTCTGAGAGGAGAACGCCTTAATTATAAGCTGTTTGAGTAAGTTATATCACATCAAAGCTCCACATTGCTTAATCGCCTAATGGTGTTTAGACCTTTCTTCACTCTTTCTCGCATACAAGTTAGTTCGCATACAATTCCACCTCGCATCCATTTATTCTCTTCATAGATTCTCTAGGCGTATATAAGTAGTTTAATCCTTGTTCTGATTCTTTTATACTTTAGTTAATTAATTCTTTTATCGCCTAACTAATGAGTAATTTCTTAAAACTAATGTCTATAAACAATTTCCATTGTTTAACTCTAAATCATCCAGGTAAACTTACTGTTTCACTTGCACTTGGACAAGTAGTAGGAAAACTTGTACTCAATGAGGACTTAAGTATTACCCGATGAAGAGGTACGTAGTGAGCATTTCACATGCTATGATCATGACCAGTGACTTCTCGCTTAGAATTAAGTGAGTAACACAAAAAGACGTGGTGAGCACATCACGTGCAATGACCCTACTTTGTGACGTATTGCATTTTCGTTAGACACATGAAATTATTAAGTCCAAACTAACAAGCAGGGATACATAGCAATCTGTTGTCGTTGTGTTTACAGACAGGATCTCAGATCATCCTGCAATCAAATAAATCAATGTTGGATACTATGGCCAGCAATTGTCAGGAATGGCGAGATGATGGCTTTGGATCGCGAAGTGATAGAAAGGGAAATATAAAAGATACAGGAAGGATAAAAGATTGAGTATATAGAGAGGAAATGGTGACATTTCAGTGACAAGTCACTGAGATGAACAAACTCCTTCAATCAATGGCCTTATCGCAAGTCAATGTTTAGGAAGTTCATTGCAGACAGTACAACAATTGGTCGAGATTGGATGTGTGGGATGAGACGGACCTCATAGTGTTGACACATGTCCCCTGAGCACAGAAACAGTCGCATACATAAAACATGACCCCCTATTCCAATACATATAACGTGGGATGAATAAACCATGTTAATTTTAGCTGAAGGTCATCAGCAAAATGTTTAATAGCGACAAAGTGGTCACTTGAATTACAAGGGCAAAGCATCTAGCTATCGCCAAAGACCATATTTCGAAAGACCAATGCAACCATCTCAGTGCCATAACCACCACAACAATCTTAACGAGTCTTCTTCTTCATCATCATCATCATTATCAATGGAAGCCCTTTTTCACGAATATATGTAGAGAAATGTTCCCTTCTGCAAGGCGAAGAGTCATCCATTTCTTGAATTGCAATTGGGGTAGCTTGATAGTGATATCTTTGGAAGATCAAAAGGATCCCTTCCCAGCAATATTGAAACACCAAATCAAGGAGGAGGTTCATGAAAAGAAAAGCCTCAAGCAGTGACACTTAGAAGCGGAAGGAACTTGCCCATTCGTGAACTAGAGTCTAAACGTAGAAATTCTACTTCAACTTCTGTTCCCGAGATTGATAGCTCAAGTAATAATTCTCATCCCTTAAAGTTATCTTTAACTAATGATGATTTTTCCTTGAAGATTAACAATGTGCCAAAGAAGGAAAGGGAGAATAAAGTGACAAGGTCGGAATTGATATGCAAAAAGTAAAAGATTATGCAAAGTATATAGGTAAGGTCGATATCTACACATGCATGTTCAAAAATTAAAGTGTTTGTAAAGGGTACTCATCTAAACCGCTTTGACAAAAGATTATTTGTAGTTTACCCTTGATTTTACCATAGATAGGTGCAAGCATAGGTGTCGAACCCATGGGAGTGTAGGATAGATATTTGCTTGAATGTAATGCTTGAAAAGATTGAGATTAGTAACAAAAAGAAAAGAAAAGCATTGGAAATAATTTGGGGGAAATTATAAGAGAGGATAAGAAGTGAAATTTTGTATGCAATTCAATTCACAAAGAAAAGGGAGATACTAGAGATTAAATTCCAAAATGATAAGTGAGGAATGGGCTTAGGCATGGATCAAATCTTATCATTGAATAAAAGATGGTAAAGAAAATTGAATTATGCCTAACTAAGAAAAGATTTTAATTCAAGATTTCCTTGCAAGATCAAATTGCTTGATCTTAGAAGAAATTCTTGAATCAAAATTCTAAAAA
>JBBPDI010000002.1:2823274-2839380 GCA_037974545.1 Cucumis variabilis
TCTCATTTATAGGAGAAATCAAGAGCGTGATTTTTGACTAAATCAAAAAGGTTGCGGGTAGGTGAGGGCAATTTTTCCTTTTCTTCTTTTTTTTTTCATTTTCATTTTTTTTTCTCATTTTATGGATAATTTTTTCCACACAAACCTATCATCGATATTCTATCTAATCTTTTCCAGGGTTATTTTCGTCATTGTGTTAATGTTTAGATTAAACAAAATTTAATTAAACAAAATTTACCAGTAAACTTTCGTGGAAGAAAGAATTTAATGTTTAAATTTTTTGTCTTCTCTTTAAAATTTACTTCAAGCTTAATTTTTTTGTCTTCTCTTTAGATTTTAAATTTGTAATAATTTGTTTGATAAGTACAGTTTAATTTTTATTTTCAAGAAAAATAACATATAACTAATTCATAAGTTATATAAATTTAAATAAAATACTAAAAGACAAATACTGAAAAAGAATGTTCATCTTGTTGGTATAGGTAGTAACTTATAATTCTTTTAACTCTTTCTTAACCTTACTCTTCATGTTCTTAGGATCCCTCTCATTCAGATGTGATTTCAGTTCATTCATGTCTCCCTTCTAAACTTAGGACGTTACATGCTCACTAGCTTTCACTTGGCTTGTCCCCGAACTACATCTTACTAGAAGAGGTTCCGCTCTGATACCAACTGTAACGTCCCAACTCTTTATACTAAGCTGAGGTCATTACTATTAAAATAATTAAAAACTTACTTATCGAAAATAAAAGATGACACTAAATTTTCAATGAAAATTTCAAATACTCCTTTATAAATCGTAAATAAATATGTAGAAATAAAAGTTGAAGGTAAAATCATAGTTCGGGCCCTTTCTAACTTTTAAAGAAAAATAACATAAAAGTGATTCATAAGTTCGATAAATTTAAATAAAATACTAAAAGACAAATACTGAAAGCATGAAAGGCAGAAACGACATAAGATTTCTCCTATGGCAAGTCACACTTACTTCTTGTCATTCGTCAACTTTCCTCTACCTCTACTTTTGTCTAAAAATTAAACATAAAAAGAGTGAGTATAAACATATACTCAGTAAGGGACTCACTACTATTTCTGCTAGGTGTCTATTAACTTTTCTTTAGGGTTCTGTAAGGAAGTACCTCATAACTATTGTGCTCTCAAACACACACTATCTAGTAATTCGTAGGAACACATTTGGTCTTCGGTGATCACGAAGGAAACACCTAAGAGAAATTGGTCTTCGATGACCCAAAGGAACACCTAAAAGAAATTGGTCTTTGGTGACTCAAAGGAACGCCTAAGATAATCGGACTGTAAGTGACCCCGTCAGACCACTAAAAAAACATAGATCGATGGTCTCGTCAAATTCACACAGTCATAAAAAGGTGGTGATCCTTAGGGATACCCATATGGGTACGACCGTAGTAGACAAAGTTAACAGAGCACCACAGTCCATAGCATGTAGCATATCATGACATCATAACATGGCATGAATATCAATCATAATGTCTTTATCATATGATTAATATATCCTAGTTTAACTCTTTCTTGTTTTCCTGTAATAGTTTAAATGGCGCATGTTGAAGAAAGTTTCCCATGTAATTTAATTGCATTTCGCATTAAAGAAACGTGTATTCATTAGGGAAATTTAAGAGAAGCAAAAACAGGTATGTGCATAATATGGTCTATATTACCTTAGATTTGCAATTCCATTCTGTCTTACCCTCCCGTGCATTATAATTATAAGTGTGTAGAAAAACATGTGGTGTTTGTTTAGTTATACAATGCACTTACTTTCCCTTCATGTGTGGCTACTCTTTTCATGATTGAATTTAATCGTATTTCTTTTATTATTTTAGAGCTTATTCTTTGATATTTAGAACAAAATGAGACATTACTAATTTTTCAATAATACACACAAGTTCTCAAATGATTAAGTAATTGAATGTGAGACAGTAAAAGAGAGAATATCCGAAGGAAACTTGAGATCAGGATATCATTGACCTCCTTGACAAAATTGTTATGCTTACTGTCTAAGTTTTTCGCTATTAGTGTAATTTAGAATGATTTTGACCACGTGTTTATATTGGTACAATATGTAGTTTATTGAAAATGGACTTGAAGGATAATGCATATTCTGGCAGTGAAGAGGATGAAATGGAGGACACTGATGGTGTGGAAGTGGAACATCTACACATTTTAGATTAACAAGGTTTTACACTAATATTCGATTGATTTACTATAGTGATGAAGCTACCAAGCAAGTGATTGATGTTTGATTAGTGACAATACTTGTTGTAATTTTGTTATCCACGATAATACCTTGTATTTAGTTTCTTTGTAAAAATATATTACCAAGGTTTAGTTTCTATTTTACTTGTATTTATCTCTTTGGGAAAATTAGATAGATTTCGAGTACTTAGTTTCTTTGTAAAAATGTTATCTATGTTATTGTTATATATGAAAGTTCTTATTTATATGTGTACTAGTTTTGTGTTAAAATAGAATCATTGAATTACAGGAACAAAAATATAATTGAATTATAATTTTAAAAAAATTCATAAGATACTTGACAGTTTTAAAATATCATAAGCAAGTGCATCCTTGACGGTTTTCAATATCATAAACAATCAATTTCTTGACGGTTATTAAATGTCATGAACAATTATACTCTTGACGGTTTTAAACTGTCACAAACACTCATACTCTTGACGATTTTTAACTGTCATGAACATTTGTATACTTGACGTTTATAAAACATCAACATTCAATATTCTTGACTTTTTTATCAACTGTCAAGAACTTTGGCTTTCTTGACGCTAGCTTCAAGGACGGTTTTAAAATTGTCAAGAATAATGATTCTTGATAGTTTAAAAACGTCAAGAGAGCCTGTTTTTGTAGTAGTGATCATGCATCATAACATGGTCATATCAATCCTCAACATCAATCATCCATATCAGTCACATTATGCATCTTAGCTACCAAATTTACCTTACCTGGGTGGTACAAAATTTCATAGTCATAATCTTTTACTAACTCAAGTCACCTTCATTGTCTCATATTCAGCTCCTTCTGAGTGAAGAAGTATTTCAAACTCTTATGGTCAATAAATATTTGTATCTTCTCACCATACAAATAGTGCCTTCAAATCTTAAGTGCAAAAACTACTATTGCCAACTCTAAATCATTTGTAGGGTAATTTTGCCCATGACTCTTTAATTGACAAGAGGCATAAGCAACAACCTTACCTTGCTACCTCAAGACACAACCTAGTCCCTTCTTAGAGGTCTCACTGTAAATCACATAACTTCCAGATCCATCTGACACTGTAGGGACTGGTGCAGTAACAAGTTTCCGCTTAAGATCTTGGAAGCTACTCTCACATGTTGAGCTCCAAACAAAAGGAGTACCTTTTCTGGTCAACTGAGTTAAAGGACAGGCTATACGAGAAAAAGCTTCCATGAACCTTCTGTAATAACCTGCTAAATCCATAAAACTACAAAGTTCACTAACTGTAAAAGGTCGAGGCCAACTGGTAACGACTTCGGTCTTTGCTGACAACGTGCGTTGGTGAACACTTTTCCATTGTCGACGTGATCTGTGTCAAAGAAAGTATCCCCGATGTACTTTCCCTGATGTACATGCCGATGGGGTAACCTTCCCTGACATTATTTAGGGTTTTGGCTAACGTGTGGCTGCATTGGGGAACATCCTATTTCTTGTAGTGCAAGATACTCCAAGTACCCTGGTTGAGCAGCTTACTGACCTTCATGGCTGAGATAACTTTGGATAGGACCACAATTCCTGCCACTTTATACTTGAAACTAACCACCTTAAAAGGGTCAAAAGCTACCTCCTCTCGATAACAATCTATGCTTACATGGTTAGCAAATAGTCAATCCATGCCTAGAATTACATCAAAGTCTCGCATGTCTAAAACTAACAAAGTTACATCTAAAACATGGCTTGCTATTTCTATTTGACATGCTTTTATCTTTTCTTTCGATAACATAATCTCTCTAGATGGAGTACAAACTAATAACATATAATGTAAGGGTTCTACCTCTAAAACACATATGCTGAACAAAAACTAAAGATATAAAAGAGTGAGAGGACCTAGAGTCAAACAATACTAGTGCAAAGTGTCCCAAGATTAGGAGCGTGCCTGTCACCATTGTGCCAGCTTTCTCGACCTCATGCCGATTACTGGCAAAAACTCTTCCCTGCTGGAATGTGGAACTCTGATTTAAGACAGCCCCGAACGATTTCTGAGGGCAAAAGCTAGTTAGGTGCCTCAGTTGCCTACATTTGTAATATACTCCATTTCCTACTAGACAATGACCAAAATGAGGCTTTTCACAACTAGGACAGATAGGTATTTCCCTCAGTGTTCCACATGCCTCAGCAATTTGTTGTCGATGTTGTTGGAAAGTACCACCTAACCTCAAATTCCTCTATGGTACTGCAGTAGGCTACTACTCAACCTTCCTCTTCTATCTTGAGGTTGACCCTTTCTCCGAAGTCTTAAGCAGATCAACCCTCTCATGCATACTTATATCCACTTGTCAGGTGCAGTTCGTCAGCTTGAGTAGCTGGCCTAAAAGCTCGAACAAAACCTTGGAGGTCCAACTTAAGGCCTCTAACAAATCTGTTTGTTTTGTTAGCCTTGATTTTTACTAATTCAGGAGTAAAGCGTGATAGTATGTCAAATTCCTAATCGTACTACTCCATAATCATTTGGCCTTGCTTCAGTTTTAGAAACTCCTGATGTTTGACATCTTTCAGGGTAACAGAGAAGAACTTAGCATAAAAATTCTCCATAAATTATTTCCAAGTAATCTAACTTACATTTCCACCTAACATCCTCTCTATGGACTCCCACCACGCTATGCCTCTCTCCCTCAACATAAACATGACACACTAGACCTTCTAATGGTAAGGGCACCTCATATAAAAAAGATGGTTTCCACATTGGTCAACCACATTTGTGCCTTGGTGGGGTCTTCCAAGGATCCATCAAAAGTCTGAGGGTTATATTTCCTTAAATTCCTTAAGTGCTTAGCTTCTGCTGACCGCTAATCATGTACATTTTAGGTTACAGCTAGGGCTTGAACATGGGTTGGCTAAGCTGATTGAGATTGTGCCATCGCCTGTGTTATCAAATCTTTAAGCCTTTGTTCCATTTAAGCAAGGTCTGCATGTTTGACCGATGCAATAGGGTCGACAACTTGTACAGCAGGCTGATCTTAAGGTTGGTTACACCCAGCTCCTTTGCCTCTCCTACCACCTCTACGAGCACCTCTGTGTGGTGGCATTTTTCCTAAATTCTATCACCAAAAGTCTTTCACAACAAGTTCATAACATTCATTTAATTATAGTTTAATACAGGCAAGGTCATGTGTATATTCATAATCATATATCATAAAAACATACCTGGTGAGTGATGAAGGACTATAATATAGCCATAGGGATAAAAGTCAAAGACTTATATCGTAAGTCAGTCTATAGAACCTAAAAACTTAGGCTCTAATACTAAACATAATCAAAGACTTACATCGCATGTCAGTCTACAAAACCTAAAAACTTAAGCTCTAATACTAACCATAACGCCCCAGACCCAAGATTTAAACCAGGATTCGAAATTCGGATCCCCGACATTCTTCTATGACCTGGCAACATTATCCTTACATGTTCTAAAAGCTTATTAGAGTGAAAATTCTCTCTACAAATCAACACGAGTCCTTTCAGCATTCTTTGTCCTTACTCACATGTATCCTAGAAAAATTCTCATGAGGTCGTCCAACAAAGAATTACTCTAAGCTAAGCACGCTTAACTTTTGAAGTTCCTATGATCGAACCACCAAAAAAGAAAGTGCACTTTGTTGGTATAAGCAATAACTTTTAATTCTTTTAAGTTTTTCTTAACCTTACTTTTCATGTTCTTAGGATCCTTCTCATTCATATGTGATATTGGTTCATTCATCTCTCCCTCCTAAACTCGGGGCATTACAACTAATGTAAAAGCTTCCAGGTGGCTGCTCTGAGTTGTGTTTAGTGAACAATCATGGTCATGAATCTATTTTCATAGCATCCACAACCCTACTTTTCTTATAACGAATGTCCTAACATATCGGCATTTGCAACCTTCTTGCCAGCGTTTGAACTCAAAAGACCTCAAATTTGATATTGTAGTTCTAAACTGGAAATTGTTCTTGACTAAATTATTATGTCAAAGCACTTCTTTACTTTTAAATACATTTCTTTCCTTCAAATCACCACGATAAGAAATTTCTCTTGTAACTTCATCATTTGAAGCAGAAGAAGAAGAATCTACATTTAACTTTTTATTAGCATCATGTCGTACACTACTAATAGCAGTAGAAGACCCTTCTAAAGAATTAACACTTAAATGAGCAATCAATGGATGTCTACTAGTTGCATCGTTAGCAAAAGTAATATACCGAGAAACATTTTTGTCCTTTTTTATTGGCACAACAATTTGAAGGCTACTTTTACCAAAATCCAATAAACTGAAAATTCTACAAATTCGTCTAATTGAATCTCTTCATATATTAAACCTACTAAACCATTCAAGTCTATTCTAGCATCTACCAAAAGTCCATCAATTGTATAATTCTCATAAATATGGTATCTATTCCACTAACCTCCATAAAAAATAATTATAGAAATATGCATTGTATTATGTAAAATGAAATAAGATTATGTAAGAAAAAGTAAATTAACTATATTCAATAGTGATAGAAAGAAATAGAAGACAAAGAAAAAGAGATAGACAAAGATATGCATGTATCATTGTCTATCTATGATAGATAGAGATAGAATTTCTATCTGCCTCTATCATAGATAGATAGAGATATAAGACTATCACTCTTTATCTCTATCCGTGATTCATTATAGAAGATAAAAAAAAAAAAGAGATAGACAGAGATATCTTTGTCTATCTGTGATAGATATAGATAAAAGCTTATCTCCCTCTATCATAGATAGACAGTGATACATGTTTATCTCTGTCTATCTCTATCCAAGGTTCACTATAGAAGACTAAAAAAAAAAAAAGATAAACAGAGATAAGGATCTATTTCTGTCTATCATGTATCCTTGTCTATATCTATCCACGATTCATTGAAAAAGAAGAATAAAAGATTGAAAATCATCATGATGTTTGAATTCATTGAAAATAAAGATAATAATCGCGAAAGGATAATGAAGAAGAAGAATAGTAATTATAGAAACAATGATAATGATCATGAATTCAAAGAAAAATTATCGAAGAAGAAGAAGAGAAGATAAGAAAGAAAGAGATTGGAGAATCAGAAGACAGATAATGATGATCGTGAATTCAAAGAAAAATAAAAAAGAATAATGGAGAAGAAAACATGGTTGTCTCCGCTGCTGTGAAGAAGATGAGGAAGGAAGACATCGCTTGTGACCGCCACCCAATGCAATCCCTCGTCTGATGAAATCTGACCCACATCAAGAAAAAGAAGACGTTCGATATGACGTCGATCGTGATAAAATTGAGGTGAAGTCGATGTGAAGAAAAAGAAGAAATTGAGGTGAAGTCGATCACAAGAAGAAGAAGAAGAAGAAGATGTCGTCCCATAAAATTAACAAATTTAGGGTACTTTTATAATTGACAAAAAATCCGTTGTGGGCTTTATTGGGCTTTTTTTTTTTGTTATAAGAAATGTAATTAGTTTTACATTGGAAATAGTTGCAAATATAACAATTAGATTCAAAATAATTAAATATATAACAATATTTTTAAAAAAAATCAAATATAGCAAAATTTGTCAAAGTCTATCAATGATAGAAGACTATCAATGATAGACCATGTTGTAAATATTGATCTATCAGTGATAGACCATATGGATCTATCAGAGATAGAAGTTTATCACGGATAGATTTTGCTATATTTGTAATTCTTTTTAAATGTTGGTATATACTTAATTATTGTTTCTAAAATTGCCATCCATTATAATTACCCTTTACATTTTATTATACATATATATACATATGTTTGCGTGTGTAAATTTACTTAAATTCTATAATAAAAACATTTTTTTATTTATATAAAGTTATAAAAAAAAAAGATAGTGATACAATTTGGGATAGTTGTTTATAAACTTAATTCTTCCTAAATTTAGAAAACAAAAATCAAAATGTAAGTTATAGTTTTGAATATACATAGAGATTAAATTATTAGAAAATATAGTTCATGGGTAAAATCATTATTATACAAGTAGACTTTAAGTTTTTCTTTATTATTACTATTAAATTTTCTTATCTTCAACAAAAGAAAAAAAAATTGAAAATATTATAGAAAAAGTTTATATATAAAACTAAAAAAATATATGGTAATTACAATGGATAGCAAATTTAGAAATAATATGTATATAGCAATATCTTTTGCAAAATAGTAAAATCTATGAGTGATAGACTCTTATAGTTTATCAGCAATAAGCTAATATTTGCAATATAGTCTATAGATTTTGACAGATTTGATTATATATATATATATATATATATATATATATATATATATTCTAAATGTTGTTATATACTTAATTATTTTGAATCTAATTATTATATTTGTAACTATCTAAAAAAATATATCAAATGACGTGGAGATTGAAACCTAGAACAGAAGTAGAGTCTTGACTTTTTTTTTTCCTCTGAATAGTCAATATTTAAAGGGATATTTTTAAAAATAGCAAAATAAATTAAAATATTTACCGGTTATAGCAAATTTTTGAATTTTATCAATGATAATCTTCTATCACTATAACATATCAATAACTAATCAGTGATAGAATTTGCTATAGATGGTAAATATTTTGTAAAATTTGCTATTTTTAAAACCTTTCCTTATTAAAATTATCATTTAACAATTTTATACTTTATTGATGTATTTATGGTATTTTTAAAAATTATGGTTAAGTTGTAAATCCGGTAGTTGTGATTTTGGGTTATTTTTTTTTTTTTCCTTTCTAATTTGGCTGGGGAGTATTTGTTGCTATTGCTTACAAAAGTTTTAAATTTTATTTCTATAATCTCTCCCTTTGTAATCACATCATTAAAACAATCATAATTCAATTCACATGTTATATCTGTCAGCAACCAGGAGACACATAATTTGAATCGTAAGAAAACATCAGTATTAAATCAATAAAAAAAAAATTAGTGCAACAATTCTCAACCTTTAGTTTAAAACAAAAGATCATATCAATTATCACAAAATTAATTAAACTTAATTTAACTAATTATATCATTATATCAAATTATGGGCAAGGAAAAATGGTTTAACTATAATTATATGAGTATTAACAAAATTCAAAATTCTAGTACTAAAAATAAATAAATCAAAACTTTTAAAATAAAAAAAATACCAAATTTAGAACTAAATCGAATAACTTAGCAATTCAACCAGCTATATTTTACTAAATATTATTCTTTTTGAGTACTCTTATTGCCAAAGTTGAACCTTTCTTGGAAATCTTGGTAGATTTCATTTATGGAAATTATTTGAATTGGTTTCGATTTATAATTTGAAATTTTGTATTTATTTACAATTATTTTATATTGGAATATATTCCAGAAGTTGTTTAAAATTCTAGTCAACTTGTCCAATAATAATAATAATAATAATAAAAAGTGGTTTTCTTTTGCTAATTCTTTTTAGAATATGGCTAAGTACTACACGTTTAATTTTATTTAAACGGATAGAAAATAAAGTAAAAAGTAATTAATCTATTATGAGTTCCTAAAAAGCAAATTAATCTATCACCTTATGTGAAAATCGATAAAATATAATATTAAAATAAATAAATAAAATATACAAATAAAATAATAAATTAGAAAATCGAAAAAATTTCTACTTTCTCATATAAGTAAGACTGCAAGCATGTACAAGAAAAACTATATGGCCACTAAGGATTGATATCTTCAAAACACATGACAATAGTGAAGAAATGGAGCCACACATGATAATGGACATCTATTTTTAATAATATTTATTAGGAGTGAAATCGGGTTGGATTAGAAGACATTCTCAACCCAACCCATATTTTCAAGCATTTGGGTAAATGCTTGGGTTGTCGAGTTGTATAGTTTTTTTCTTTCGTTCTAGTTTCTAATGGTTATAAAAGTTTAAAATTGTTACATTTAAATTTCAAATATACATAATTCAAAATTTCATACAATAAATTTAAAGTTGTATACCTAATTTTTTTATTAAATAATATATATATATTGATTCGGATTGGGTTGAGTTGAGTTGAATTGAATTTTTCAACCATCCAACTTGAGACCCTACCCAACCCAAAAAAATCAAATTTTTTAAACTCAATTCAACCCATATTTTAATTTAATCAAACCCAACCCTTGTAATATAGATTGGGTAGTGCGAGTTATTCAGGTTTAATCCATATTTTTATGCAATATTTATAATATAACTTATATTTTTTAAAATTAAAGAAAATATAAAATAGAGCTATAAATTCTTTTGTTTACTTTTTTTTATTAGAAAAATGGAAAAAATATATAATAAATATCATTTTTTAAATTTTAACCTAAAGTTATCTTAACTTGACATAAAATATATTGTATGGGTTAAAATTTTTCTTTTTTGTTCCATCGTGGTCAAAAGTTTAATTTCTCACTTATGTAATTCTAGTATTAAAAATAAAGAAGAAAATTTTAAAAGTAAAATAATATTATATGTTCTATTAACATGTGAAATAATACGACATATCAA
This sequence comes from Cucumis variabilis, assembly GCA_037974545.1. Taxonomy (NCBI): domain Eukaryota; kingdom Viridiplantae; phylum Streptophyta; class Magnoliopsida; order Cucurbitales; family Cucurbitaceae; genus Cucumis; species Cucumis variabilis. The sequence goes on from JBBPDI010000002.1 coordinate 2,834,052, forward strand.
TTATATTTTTTTTTCAGAGTTGGTAAAAATGTCAATGACGATGACATGATATTTAAAATATTGACATGCGATATAAAACTATAAATAAAAAATAATTAAATGAAAACAATGCAGTTAAGCATCTCTTTATATTATTTCTATGATATTATTTTATATAATAAAATGTTAAATAATAGATTTTTTACAAAGAAAAAAGATATTATCTCAAAAAAAGAAAACAATACTTACTATTAGTATATTAAGGGGTTTTAAAAAAAAAGATAATAAAAAAAAATTACTAGACTTCATTATGTTACAAAATTAATAAATATTATTTTTTTAAAAAAAAAATATATCACTTACAATTTTGTCAAATTAAAGATGTCCTATATTACATTTAGTTTCAATCAACTGGTAATTATAGAATACTTTTAAGATTTAAATAAGTAATTGTTAATAACGTGCATTCTAAAAAAGATTTTCTAATTTTATTGAGTGAAAGTTATGTAATGGATTTTAAAATAAAACATAACAGATCAGTTATACTCTTGTCCACCTGAAAATATGAGTTAATCTCCATATATGTAATCTATAATATTATTGAAACCAAAATTTTGGTTCTTTTCAAGCTTTCATATCATAGCAACTTGCAATAACCAATGTTATTTAAGTGAATAAATTTGACAAATCTTATCCAATATATTATTCTAATTATATTTCTTTTTTTTAGGATTTTATGATTGATTGTGAGAATATTTGTTTACAAATAGAGTTTATTTTAAATAAGTGTTGTACTTATTTTATTTTTCTAATTTATCTTACCTTGTTATCGTGTTAAACATCAGTATATCAGTTGTATTTTATTTTTTTATTCTACTCAATGTCGTTCTTTTAATTTGCTTCAAGATTATTTCAATTTAGAAATTAAATAAATCAATAAGGTTGTGAAGGAGATGTGAGACATTTAAGTTTTGAAGAAAAAAACAAAATTAATTTTTAATTTGGGTTTAGTTAATTCAAGTGTATTAATTATATTTATATATTGACATAAATGATTTATAGAATAAATTAGCAAGTTTCTTATCATTATTATTTATTAATATGATGAATCTAGAAAGAAACATCATCATTCTGTTAAAGAATTAAAATAATTCTAACGACATGTATTAAAGTAATGTTTTTTTAAAAGTTTAGAAATCAAAAGTAGGATTAAAATAGAAAGAAAAAGTAAAATTTAGGGATGAAAATAGGACTTTAACAAAAAAAAAAAAAACCTATTCCATTTTAACTTCTAAACTTTCATCGGCGTCCACTTTCATCTATAAATTTCTTAGTTTTGGAGCAATGGATATATATATCTTTTTTAACAAAACACGAAATCTAAAATAATAAAAGTATTTCAGTACATTAAGACAATATCTACCAAATCTAAATCTTATAGGTTTGAGCTCTTACTGGTAAGAACAAGTTGTTAGTATATATTGAACTTAGAAACGTATGGTATAAATACATCCTGTTCTAAACAATGTGTTGGTATTAGACATAACAATGCATTGGAGGTTGGAGTTAGGAATAAAAAAATAGGACACCTAAGCATAACAAATTTAGGCGTTTTATATTAAATGCATAGACAGAACACTTGATCTGGAAATTGGACACCTTGAATATGGATGTAGTGAGCTGAATGCCTAGTGCAAGATTTGTCCAAATGAATGTGTGGAAATTGACTCTTGGATCTTGTTGTCTGGAGTAAAACGTTTAAGTAGTAAGGTTTTTTTCTATGTATTTTTTTTTAAAATTAGTTTTAATTTTTCTAAAGCAGGCTTAATTTGTCATTATATAATACATGGGTTACTCTATTTTCTTGCAAATGTATTGATATTTTCAATTTCCCAATCAAATTGAAGCTTCTCTTTATAATATCTTTTGCTGCGTGAGGCTTTTTACACCGGAAACGACACTTGTTAATGATTTTGCTTAGGATCAAAATTGAGAGAAAGGAGATGAAGAGAGCTTTCTGTGAGAAGTGTATTTTCTGATGATGTTTGAAATGGGCTATATACAGATAATGTCTTTGTAATGCCTTAACAGTTACCTTGCTGCAACGTGTATCATAACGCTTTAGTGGACCAAACTTTAGGTAACACTTCAACGGTCATAATCTCAATACACCTCAACAAATTAAAATTGAAAAAAAATAAATAAATCTGTTGAGAATTTAAATAAGGATTATGTTTTAAGATAAAGATAAAAAAAATATGTATATATATTGTTATTTTATTCGTCACTTTACCATGCCTGGCTTGTTCGATCAGACATCATTTAAATAGACGACCTTGCGTGTCATAGTCGCACTTTTGCAAGAATCTCAAGGCGATCGTGTGATACTTGTTTCCGCTTGAGAACAAGTCAACCAATCCAAATCCAAATAACCGGTGGTATGATAGATGTATTTCACAACCTCCACTTTCGTTCTTTAGAAATGGTTTTAGAAAAAAGGTTAGAGGAAAAGATTTTAGCAGATGAGTTTAGAAGAAAAGGACTTAGAAAATGGGTATAGAGGAAAAGGTTTTCACAAACGTTTGAAAGCATGTATGAGAAAAGAGATGACGTTCTAAGGCTATAAGCAATAAAATACAACAAAAACTTTATATCTTATGACTCATTGATATGAAGGTACGATGATAAGTCTTATCCTATATAGTACATTCCGAACAAAAAGGGAACTAGTAAGTAAATATATTAATGTGCAAGATGTCACCTACAAGAAAATAAAATATAAAGAAATTAATACGATGAAATCAATAGTAAAATGAGATGGAAGCGGACATGTGGCTTGGATAACAAGTCTTCGACAAACATGACCATGACATTATATACGCATGGAGATATCAACAAATTCATATTTATCCATCTATTCAAATCAATCATTCTAAACAAACACATTTGGTTTGAATGGACTTTGATTTAACAAAGGATATAAATTAGAAAATAATTAAGGTATCCCATGTCTAGAATTTGATACTTAATAATCTTTATCTGTGTATATGTTTTTTTAGTACTTGTAAAAATTATTTAAGTAATAATATGAACCGATTCTATTTTTAATAGGAATAATATCAAGACATTTGAACCTAATCCACTTTGGTTAGTAAATCAAATTTAAAGCAACCATAATAAGGATTTCCCCCATTGTATGATATAAGATCGTTTCATTGTTTTGTGCCCAAAGTTACGAGCATTCAAATAAGAAATAAATATTTCGCAAATATGAAAAAAAATTCATTTTTTAAAATATTATCTATCTTAAATTTGTTATTATTCTTAAACTATTCTTCAATAATTTGTTTATTTTCCCCCTTTTAATGCCTTAATCATTCGTTATTTCTTCTTCCACCATTTGTGGCACTAATCAAATAATATGTTTATTCAACAACTTACATATTTATTTTCTCATTTTTAAGACCCTAATCATCCTTTCTTATACAGAAAAAACAGTTTGTTCTTCCTATCTTAATCTTGATTTTAGGATATCAATGACACATTATTTTCAATATGAAATATAATAGTTGTTAATTAGAGTAATTTAATTCACATAATTCATTTGTGATTTCTCTACTTTCTTCGATGTGTATTTTGAGTTAAATTTAATTTCAAATGACTTTGTCTTATTTTTTTTACTTTTGTTTTGTTTTGATTTTACTTTGTATCAATTTTGTATATCAGTGTTGTGATGTATACTTATATTAAATGAATTAGTTGGATGATATACTGACTACATGATTTCATTTTTTCAAAATTTATATAATTTATTGATTAAATAAGTATATGAATGATATAACTCAGTGTATCATTACAAAGTATATCAACATATTAGTAAAGTGAATCGTTATCAGGTATATCAATCAAGTTTACAAGTGTATATTAATAGTGTGTCAAGTGTATAAGTAGGACTTCAAGCATACCAAGTGTATTTAATCAACCAAGTGTATCAATGAAGAATATTATTGAAGGGATAAAAACTTTATGGCAGCGGAAGATTTTATAGAACCATTTCTCAAATTAATTTGGGAATCTTTAAACACCAGTACATTGACAAAAATTTAGAATCAAAATTCTAGATAAAAGATACAGAGAACTTACTTTTCTTGACGTCTTTGAATCTACAAACCATCGATTTAGGACACCACCCGTCGGAGACTTTCCTATCCACTAGGATGAGATTGGTTTGTGGAAACCAATTGGGATGGGAAAAAGTTTTGAGATAGTTGAAAGAAACTCTTTTCTTTTTGCAGAGCAAAAGCCTTGACTTTCTTTTCTTGATAAATTTGTTAAAGAAAACTATTTTCTTTTAGATATTTTTAACTCTCTTTCCTTCTTGGAATAGGAAAATGAGTAGGAAAGAATCATGGAATTCTATTATCAAATCTATTAATTAATTAACAATTAACCAATTAGTTAATAATTAGTTAAATCATATTTAATTAATTTTTCATTCAAATCTTATTTGAATGAATATCTCTCCAATATTTTCTAGATTTAATTAAATAAAACTTAATCATTAATTAATTCTTCAACTAATTAATATCTAAATTGAATATCTTATATTTAACTTAACTTAAATTTGAATCATATTCAAACATAAGTTTCTCTCATAACCAATAACTTTCATATGAATCCAATTCACATTAAATTAATATTTGAACTCATTCAAATATTTTTTCTCTCATAAATTAATTTTGAGTCATATCCAAAATTAAATTTATATAATAAAGTTTGATAAACTTTATATTATAATGTATAGATACATTAAACTAATTTCCAAAGTAAATTTGAACATTTCAAATTACAACCAATATGAATAAATCTCATTACCATTTACGAGCTAGGAATGAGACTTAATGGACTTACAGATCAGAAGCTACAACGATCTGAGATTAATTGGCTAAACTCATTAACCACATTAATCAGTATTCATTAACTGTGTATACACTCCACTGAAGACTCACAACTAAACTCTTCTCACTGTAGATATATTTTTGTTTCCACGTATATAGACTAATAACAGTAAGTTAGTCTTTCACGAGTGTTCGTAACACCAACTAGATCAATTTACCGTTTTACCCTTGGGTTACCTCTAATACTTAAATATCAGTGCTCCTCTAATGAACAACCTGTTTATGGTTCTACCAATAAATAGAAACCCCTATCGTGTCATAGAGAGAGTAGGGCCCTTTCTTCAAGACCTGGAGACATCATTTAAGAGAACATTTATCTACTTACCCTAAAGTAGGAAAGGAGTGAATTCCATCTTGTGTAATTATGTTTCCAACTCCCCACTCGGTCTTGT
>JBBPDI010000002.1:2868049-2900152 GCA_037974545.1 Cucumis variabilis
GTAGCACCTATGAAGGGTGTTATGCATTTTGAAAAGAAAGGAAAGTTGAGTCCTCGTTTCGTTGGACCATTTGAGATATTAAAGAGAATTGGAGTTGTGGCATATCGTTTGGCATTGCCACCATCTCTTTCTGCAGTTCATAATGTCTTCCATGTTTCAATATTGGGGAAGTATGTGGCAGATCCATCTCATATGGTGGACTATGAACTACTAGAGATTGATGAGGATTTGAGTTATGTGGAGCAACCAGTTGAGATTCTGGCTAGAGAGGTGAAAATGCTTCGTAACAGGGAGATTGCGTTAGTGTAGGTATTGTGGCGAAATCATCGAATTGAAGAGGTAACATGGGAGCGGGAAGATGACATGAGAGCTCGTTACCCAGACTTGTTCCAAGATTAGAACTTTCTACGTCGAAAGTTTCTTAAGGAGGGAAGAATGTAAAACCTTGAGCACTAAGGTAATTGATTTTAATCGAATTACTTTATTTTAGGATTTTAAATGATTTTTGGGTGCAATTTATCTCTTTTAGCTTAGAAGAGAACATTTCAATTTATGGAAAAGAAAATAAGTGAAAGGGAAAAATGTTTGAGAAATAATACTAATAATAATATGTTATTTTTATTATTAATTATTATTATTATTATTGATTAAGTAAAAAAAAGAAAAGAAATTAGAAAAAAATTCTCTCTCTCTCTCTCACGCGTGCCCCTCCCCCTCGTCTTCTTCTTCCTTTTCTCTTCTCTTTCGTTTCTACCCTAACATCCATCGGCCATAACCCCTCTCCTCCTACGTTTTGCTTTTCTGGTCGCCTGCAAGCATCGTCGGTCGACGAGGAAACCAAAGTCGCCCTACACTGGTCTCCGTTCGTGAAAACCCGACGCTGCATCCCCCTGCCGTTTACGTGCGTCTCCTCTCCATCCAGATCTGCGCCGGTCTGAAGTCCAGCCGTCGCGTCTTAACAACTTATCGAACTACACTGTGGTCATTACTTTAATAGAAAAGCATTTCTTTTAAACATGAAAGTTTATAAAATTCACTAAAGTTGAATAACATCAAAGAAATCTTTATTCGGGACCTATTTCAAACAACCAAAATTTTAGAAGCAACTGCAAAAAAAAAAAAAGTTCATGAACTCTATTAAATCACAAAAATTTCTAAACAGTCTCATGTCCTATGGAAAACAACAAAACATAGGCGGAAGCATTTTGAAATGCATTCCCTATGGCAGTCATGCCTACTTGCCTCTCACCGATCTGTCTCCTTTGTTATCTTTACCTAAAAAGTTAAACATAAAATGGGTTAGTACAAACATACTCAGTAAGAGACCCACTACTGGTCCCGTTAAGGCAAAAGTTAAACTATTAACTTCCTAAAGGGGTACCCTGCACAGTCTCAGTCTTGTGATCCGTAGGATACACATAATCAGTCTAACATACCGAAGGACGCACATATTCGTCTAGTGCTCTGCAGAAGCACTTATCAGTCTAGTGCTCCCGAAGGATGCACATATCAGTCTTATGCTTCCAAAGGATGTACAACAGTTGGTGATCCCGTAGGGCACCTGCAAGGTAACTACCCAATAGGAAACTAATAATTTAACCCTCAATTCATTCTAAACATCTTAACAGTCAATCATGGTACAGTGAAACATTCTCATCACATAACTCTTCACATAACCTCTAACAATCATCTTATTCTAATTTAACCCAAGGCCAGTCAGAACTTATCAGTACATCAGTCAACAAACTAAATAATCACAACATCCCTCTCAGTCTACAAGTGCACAACCATACAGTCTCCTTAGTTTAAATGAACCCAACCATAACAATATATCATACATTCCGTCTAAACAAAAACCAGTCATTTCAAACCTATCCCCTATAAGAAACATCAACGAGTTACAGTCAATCAATATCCGTATGAGTAATATATACATAATCCAGTCAGTCACATCAAGCACTCAATACCCAGTCTACATCAATCCATACATAATTATATATATACACATTCAAATACCCAGTCCACATCCATCCATACATAGATATATGTATTTTTCTCAGTGGAACACATCATATAATAAACCTTAAGTCTATATCAAAAAATATATATCATAACCGTTATTTCCACTCAGTTCAGATATAACAGTACAATCCAACGCAATTCAAAACTAAGGATGAGTCCAGTAGAAAATCCCTTACCTCAAGGTTATTCAAATTTCTTGAACAACTATAACTAAAGAAAGAACCTAATCATAAGGATACGAAACTCAATTAATTCCACAATGCATACTCCCACTTAACTTTCTCAAAGCAATTTCTAACTTACCAAGGTATTGGCGATCTGAACTCCAACAATCTACGATTTGGTTGTGAATTTGAAGGACCCAATGTCACTTTTCACACCTTCAAAAGTCTATTAACAATAACTAGTTATTGAAACCATAACACTTGAACTAATTTGAAACATCCATAATTCACAACTAAAATTCTCATCAATAAAATTTCAACCCATAACTTTATCCTTACCAAATATCCTTTTCATCCCAAAAATTTACACAAGTCAAGAGCGGCAGCGACGTACAAAGAAACTCACGCACGTTTGAAAGAAGACGCACGCAGCTGTAAGGAGACGCGTGCAACTGTGAGGAGATGCGCGTGCTACCTCAACCTTGGCTGGCAAGCTGATGCGGCGGAGACCGGTGCAGACGAGACCGGACGAAGGCATGATGGCTGGGCTTCAGACTGGCGAGGATCTGGATGGAGAGGAGACACGCGTGAATGGCAGGGAAATGCGGCGTCGAGTTTTTCTGAACGGAGACCGGTGTGGGGTGGCTTTGGTTTCGTCATCGACTGACGATGCTTGCAGGCGATCGGAGAAGCAAATCGGAGAAGGAGAGTGGTTGTGGTCGATGGATGTTAGAGTAGAAACGGAAGAGAAGAGAAAAGGAAGAAGAAGGGGGGCACGCGTGAGAGAGAGAAATTTTTTTCTAATTTTTTTTCTTCTTTTTACTTAATTAATAATAAAAATAACATATTATTATTATTATTATTATTATTATTATTATTATTATTATTATTATTATTATTATTATTATTATTATTATTTCCCAAAGAGTTTTCCCTTTCACTTATTTTCTTTTCCATAAATTAAAATGTTCTCTTCCAAGCTAAAAGAGATAAATTGCACCAAACAAACATTTAAAATCCTAAAATAAAGTAATTTGATTAAAATCAATTACCTTAGCGCTCGGGGTGTTACATTCCACGCGTCATTAATGCCTCTGAAAAGTTGCATTAATGTCGCACAGATGTCCGTTATTTTTTCCTTTTTCTGACTTTTGCGCGAACCAAATTTGTCTGCTAGTGCATCATATCGCCTAGCTTGACTACTTATCGCTGCGTTGGCTGGATGCTTCTCTTCGTATAGTCATTATATCACCGAGCTTTACTTTTGCCTAATCCTATGATAAAGACACTAAAAACGCAATAAAATAGAGATGAGGTTCTTCTGCGTAATGTTATTAACAAGTTAATCAAATCGCCTATATTTTCCTTTGTTTTCTTCTATTCTTATGCAATTAGACTTCATTATTTTATATAAAAGACTTGTATTTCTACAAGTTATCAGTAACCACTAAATGTAACTTCATTGTTGAGTTAGCTAAATTTCTATTTTGATAGGATGACCTTGCCAACTTAGCCTTAATACTGAGTGTACTTGTTGGGTTTTATGTCCTTAAATTCGTGATTTATGAAGGTTAAACTATTCTATTGTTCAGTAAAGCTGTTGTTGAAGTATTGTTTAATAAGTTGTCATTGAATAAAGAGATTTGCTTACAAAAAAAAAAAAAAAAAAAAGAAGTAAGAATCCAATGAACAATGTTCTTTGACTATAATATGAGTACTTGAACTCTATGTATAGATATAAATATGGATCAAGTTCAAGTAATAGTCTAAATGGTCTGTAATATAGGAATAAGGTTTTACACCTTATTTTGGGGACACTATGGATGGACCCACTTTTTATTTAGTACAAGCAAAGTGATCTCGAGTTGCTCATGTAGAGACATGTAATTAAGTGGGATCGTCCTATCAATGAGATTGTATAAGACTTAACCATGAAATAGTCACTTTTACATTATAACACCGCTAAATGATTAAGACTGACTATTTTGATTATAGATGACCTTGGTAACTCAACCTTTATTATGAGTTAACAATGAACTTCTGTTCATATAGGATTATCCTTAGATTTGTATAGGTAAGGGCAGTTTATCAGCACTGGTCCAATAGACCTACCATTTAAGAGATGAGATCGGGTGGATAGCTGAGGACATAGGGTGTGAGACGAAATTCACTCATAATCGTTTTTAGGATTAGTAGATAGGATGTTTCCTTAAGTGTTGACTCCAGGTCTTGAACAAAGGAGTTCACCCTAGCTCTCAATGACCTAGAGAAATTTGGTTTATAGGTTGGACCTTAAACTAATTGTTCACTGAAGGTTCAAATGAGGCTTAGGGAATTAACAAGATGTAATCTCAAGTAAATCGATAAATCAACCCAATCAAAATTATGAACAACCTATGAAGGGTTGGCTAACTAATTATGGTTATATCAGATAAATACAAATATATCTACAGTGAGATGAGTACAACTAAGAGCTATAGTGGACAATCCTAATTAGTTAATGAATATTGATTAATTCGATTAAAAAATTTAGTCACTTAATCTCTGATCGTTGGAACTTATCATTTGTAGGTCCATTAAGTCCCTCTACTAGCTCATTATGGATTTAAACTTAGAACAGAGTGATGAAAAATTTGAATTGTTCGAATTAGTTGAGAAAATGAATTGTTAATAATACTCGACTTGATTAATGATTATAAATTGAGAGATAAATGGTATTTAAATGAGATTATATAAAATATTCGAATAGGGATTTGAATTAAGTCAAATAGGATTGGTCAAGATTCGTGGTGGAAAATAATAATATGATATTAGTCAATTAAAATTTTTAATTAATTAAATTTTTATTATTTTTAATAAATATGAAGTAATTAATAAAATAAATTATTTAATTAATTCATATTTTTTGAAAAATATGCTTTTTAAAATATTAGAAATTTATAAGTCAAATTTGTTGATTCTTTTAGGTGGATTTCTCCAACGTTGGTGTTTGGAGAATAAGGACCTTGCTTATTGTGTTGTTAAACTCACAAAGTTCCACAAATCTCATTCAATAATTGATGATGCAATGCGAGTTGTGTCATAACTAGCTATATAATCATAAGTTTTATTTCAATTTGAGGATGATAAAACTGGTTGAATTTTAGAGAAAATTTTCAAAGGTTAATAATGTAACGATCCAATTTTTTGAATTAAACTAAAGTGATTACTTTAATACGGGGTGCACCCTTTAAACGTAAGACTTTATTAAAATAAAAAATAAAATCAACAATACATCGAAGAATTTTTTTTCAGACTCAATTTCAAAGAAAATTATAAAAGTTCAAAAGTATCGTTATAAAGAAAAATCCAGAAAATAGCGATCACTCAATCATGAGACCAATCCAGACTCAAATACTAAGGAAAGCCAAAAATATAAAGCAAAAGCAACTTGGAAGGAAAATTCCCCTATGGCAATCACATCTTCTTCTTGTCGTCATTCAACATGTTCACATCCATATAATAAACAACCATACTCTACATTTGTCGTCATATCTACATCTATATATATATCAGTCAACCATAGTATAAGTTTATCATCATGTTTACTTCTATATATATATATATATAAGTCAACCATACTCAGTTCAGATATATCCATACAATCAACATATATCAAATCTATTGTAGTTCAAAGATATCCATACAGTCAACACATTTCAAATCTATTGTAAAGTCCAGTAATAGAAACCCCTTACTTTAACGTTATCTAAGTTCCTTAATCGAACTAAAGTCCAACGTAGAAAACATAACATAAGGACAGAAAAATTCAATTACTTTCACAATACTTCCTCCTATTTAATTTCCTCGATGAAACTTCTAAACTTATCCAAGTATTAGCGAATTGAGCTCCAACTAAAGGTAAACTTTTATGGATCCAAGGAATTCGAGCACTACTTTCAATACCTTCAATGATCGTACAACGAATCAAACAATTTATTCCAAGAAGAACACCTAAGATAGTTATGGAACAACTGCAAAACTCACAACTTTTCACTACCAAATAATTTTACAATAAAACAGCGACAGTGGTTCTAAATAAGAGGAATCGACCTGTGCAACAAAAAGAATAACATATCTGAACAACAATGGAGGTGGATGGAATCTGTGGCTAGAAGACAAGAAGTCATGCGGCGACGTTTTAAGAACGAAGGTAGGACGCTAGCCCGATTCAAACCCGAACGACGTAGAGTTGTAGCTGGCTTCAATGAATGGAAGTGACTCGACTAGCGCAAGGTGTCGACGGACGGAGATAGGAAATAAAAAGGATGCGACGACTGGGTTTCGACTTCAATGATAAGCAGAAGCGAAACGCGATGCCGACGGCTCAAATCCACGACGAATGGAGATTCGGATTTGTCGTTGCCAGAGACAGATTAGAGCGAAGATGCTCGACGACAACAGCTTTGCGAGGAGCGTAGACGCGTCGGTTTCGATTCACGGTAGCAGTGGCTTTGACGACGAGGAGATAATGGACAGAAACGGTTGACGACGACGACTTTACTGATGGGTGGCGCACGAGTTCAAACGGCGACAGTGAGACCTTGGTTGGAGACTAGGTCTTGAGGAGAAAGATGGAGAGTGAAGGAGGCGCACGCGTATAGAGGGAAGGAAACTATTTTTTTTTATTTATAAATAATAATAATTTTGTAATAATTATCATTATTGTTACTTTATTTAATAAATCCTTATTTCTTTTTTTTTGAACAAATCTATAGTATAATAACATAAAAAAAATTTCAAAATCTTTAAATAATAAGATAATCTGATTAAGAATAAAGTACCTTGATATCTAAGGTGTTACAAATAAACTCACTTTTTCTAAAAAAAACTCATAAAATTGATTACCATGTTAATTTCACAATCAAGTTTTAAGAATCGAGAATTGTAGAAAAGACTTTGGTGTTGTTCATAACTTGATTTCATTCAATTTAATAAAAAATTAAGGGAGAATTTTGAGCGCAAGTGTTCAAAATTTTAATTTTTCTCTAATTTTTTCTAACAATTAATCCTAAAAATTTATGAAATTTAGATGTTTTAGTTCGATTGGTATCTGAGCATAGAAAACTCAATTTGGTTTGATTGTATTAGATTTATTTTAAATATAATATTATTGTTAATGTGACCCATGTGTATTATATGTCATTTTATTTTTTTAGGGTCCATTAAGTAAAAAGATAATGTCCTAATTAAACACCATTATACGTGGTGTCTATAAATAGAACCTTAGGGATTGGTCATCTTACTGCCTCATTCAAGTAATTCACTCTTTCCATAAAAAAAAAAATTAATTATGTTAAGGGAGACCAAGTGAAAGAAACACAATCCTTTAGAAGATCATTCATTGATCAAGGTATGCGATTATTTATCTATGTTTAATTTGTAAAATCATCTAGTTCAAAGATCTTGACACTTATTGTTATATACAATATTAGAGTTTTATTGTAAAATCATGAAACTAAAGTTTACATGTGGTATCATAGTCTTGATTCAGAACTTGTGATTTTACATGGATGATTAATAATTTGTTTTTAATGTTTCTGCTGCATATTTTCATCAATTTGAATTAAGATTATATAATTATCAACTATCATTTAAATTAAAGGTTCTTGAATTATCATTTGATTAAAGATTCTTTAATTATTAATTGTTAATTTGAATTAAGTTTGAAACCTTGAAGGAGGGAAATAAATTTAATGATGTATTTACAAATATATGCATATGTCCGCCGGCCACAAAATCATAGTGTATGTTTGTTTCTTTAACTATAATCATAATTTGATTGTTTTGGTTTAAGGATCAATTATCAATTTGATTATTTTGTTTCTTTAATAATTAATTATCGGTATAATTATTTTGTTTAAAAGGATCATAAGTGAATTTTATTAATATTGTAATCTATAATTAAAGGAATTAAAATCTAACGAAGGTTATGATGTTGCCAAAAATTTAATCCATCTTAAAATCTAATTAAAATTTAGATTTTGATGATTTCTTTTTCGAAAATTACTATATTTAGTATGCATATAATTATTCTATGTTTAAATTGATGATTATGTATTAATTATATTTTATGTGTTATGTATAAAGTACCAAGTACCTTTGGAATTTAAATTATGCAATTAAATTTTGAAGAATAATGTATGATTGTATGAAGTTTTGATGAAACTATTGTAATATTTAACTACAAATTGTAACATAAATCACGCTAAATTGTTTTTGTGATGATCACATAATGTAACACCTCAATTTTTAAGTTATATTTAATCTTAATTAAATTGTGTTATTTATCAAGGTTTTTAAATTTTGGGAGTTAAGGTACTTTAGTTTTATTGTAGAAAATGAGTGCAATTGTTGGAAAAGAAAAGAATAGAAATTTAATAAATAAATTAATAATAATAATAGTTATGCTAATTTTATTATTATTATTATTAAAAAAAACCTCCTTGACTCGTGAAACCCTTTCTTCATCTTCTTCTTTTTTTTTTTCTTTTACCTTTCTCTTCTTCGCTTCTTCTCCCTGTATCGCCGTCGCCGCCTGTCTCCCATAACCCAACTTCGTTCGACGTCTGCCGTCAAGCCACGTCATCGCAACTCCGGTAACCGCACGTCATCGTCTGTTCTGTCTTCACTCACCGTTGGAGCCGAAGCGTTCCTCAAGCTTTCGGCAGCGTGCGTCGTCCAACGTGCGTTCAACCAGATCAGCGTTCGTTCACAAAGCCCCTCCGTCATGCCGTATTCCTCTACCGTCGTCGGCTTCTCTGCCACATCTTTCTGTTCGACCAAGCTGTCCACATATTCGCGTCGGTTGGTCCCCGCGTAAGCTATCTTGTGAGCCGCGCGTGCCGAGCTTCCCCGAAGCTAGCCGCCGATCTATTTGCACGATCTTTTTCATTTAGGTTCGATCACCACTGCCTCTATTTTGTTGTGAATCATGGAAATTTTTGTTGGTAAAATTGAAGTTATGGGTTGAAGTTGTTTCAAAACTAATTCAACTGTTATGGTTGGATTAATTAGTTAAATTGTTAATTGATTATTGAAGGTGTTGAAAGTAGCGTTGAGTTCTTTGGATTCACAACCAAATTGTAGATTTCTTGGATTTTGATTCGCCAATACTTTGGTAAGCTTAGAATTTACATTGAGAAAATTAAATGGAAGAAAGTATTGTGGAAGTAATTGAGTTCCATATCCTTATGATTAGGTTTCCTTCGTTGGATTTAGTTTGTTCTGGACTCTTTATAAGTTTTGAAATGTATTGACTGTTTGGATCTCTGGACTGAGTATAGTTGACTGTCATATGTAGAAGTAGATATGATGATAAATGTATACTATTGTTGACCGGTATATATATACATATATATAGTAGTAGATATGATGGTATGTGTATAATGTGGTTGACTGATATGTATATAGTATATTAAAATATGGACAGTGTACTTGTGGACTGAGAAGGGTGTCATGTATATATATATCTTGACTGTCTGGTGTGTTGTTATATTATCAACTGATATTGTGATAGATTGAATAAATTGACTGTAAGTGTGTTAAACTGGATTGGTTATATGATGGGTAGTTGAATTGTACTAGGAATGGACTGATTAAATGTTTATAATGAAATGAGGGAAAATTGTTAGCTTTGTCTATCGGGTAGTGTGCCTTGCTGGTGTCATACGGGATCACCACCTGTTGTGCATCCTTCTGGAGCACTAGACTGACATGTGCTTCCTGTAGAGCACTAGACTGATATATGTGTCCTTCAGAGCATTGGACTAATTATGTGTTCCTACAGGATCACAAGACTGTTAAAGTGCAGTGTACCCCTAATAGGAAATTAACAGTTTTATGTTTTTCCTAACGGGACGAGTAGTGAGTCTCTTATTGGGTATATTTATACTCACCCTTTTATGTTTAACTTTTCAGACAAAGGTAACACGAGAGGCAGACCGACAAGGGACAAGAAGGAGATGTGATTGTCATAGGGGAAATGCCCTTCAAATTGCTTCCGCTTAATATTTTTTGGTTTTTCCTTAATAATTGAGACTGGTTTGGGTTTCATGATTGAACGCCTATTATTTTCTTGAATTTTCTTTATTATCAATACTTTTAAACTTTCAAAATTTTGTTTGAAATAGGGTTCGAATAAAAACTCTTTGATGTTGTTAAATTTTTTATTTTAAATTATAAAGTCTTATGTTTAAAGGATGAGTCTAATGTTAATAACTTCAGCTTAATTCGAAAAGGTGAGTCGTTACACATAAATTATGTATCAATTGTATTTTATGTGTTTTGGATATATAATGATAATGATTTAAAGTATTCACATATTCTACTGATTTAAATTATGTCATTTAGATTGAAAGAGAGTTTTGATAAAATTATTTGCAATATTAATATTTTTGCAAATTTTGTCATTAAAATCACTTGGAAATTATGTTATTCGATATCTATATGTTAGGAATAATTTGTTAGTCACAAAAGTGACCAAATTAGTATGTTATATAGATATCAAATTAAACTTAGTTGGAAAAAACAAATAAGTTTTAGAAATTGAAGAAATTTTTTTATCTCTTATCATGAAGAAAATAAATCTTTATTTTATTATTAAGAAGAAGATAAATCTTTTATTTTCTTATTATGAAAAAAAATTATTTTTATTTTCTTATTATGGAAAAGAAATATCTTTTATCTTCTAATCATGAAAAATATTTTATATTCATATCATGAAAAATCTTTTATCTTCTTATTATGAAAAAAGAAAAATAAAAATAAAGAAAATGAGATAAAGATATCATCAAAGGATAATGACACTGTTAAGGTTAGAGTTTTCCAAAATTCATATATTTTTATTTTTAGATTAAAGTTATGGGAGATTAATTACATTCTTAATTACTACATTAATGTAACTATTGTTCTTATGATTGAGTTGCTTAAATTTAAAATATAATAAATGATGCATTTGAAATTGTCTAAAGTTTGGAAATTATGTTTTATTATCCTTTTGCGTTATGTTTAAATCACAAATAATTTAAAGCATGCATTTGTTTGTGATTATTTGATATCTCTAGTATAGATAATTTGTTAGTCACCAAAGTGGCCAAATTAGTAAGCATTCTATAAATATCAAATTAAAGTTACGTTAGTTTAATTATCAATGTTTACGATTGTTTTGTTGCAATATATCTATGTTATGAATAATTTGTTAGTCACCAAAATGACCAAATTAGTAAGTACAATAGCTATCAAATTAAAGTTAAATCAATTACTCATATCTATGTGATGCTAATGAATTATATGATATTATGAAACATAAAGCCATTATCATGAGTATATTGGTTTTCGTTATTATAAAATATTTAAGTTTTCCAAAGATAGTTAATAGTTTTATAATTTTGAATCTTATTGGGGTTAATTGAGGTGTTTGGTTAGATATTGTTAGTATATCCAAAGATAACTAATGTATTTAATTTAAGCATTTAAATTACCAATTATGTGAAATTAAATCTAGCATCAGTTAAGTATAAATATTGTACATTGGTGTGCCTTCCAAAGAAGAACTTCAATGTATTATCTAATGATTATTTAATATTATCTAAATCTGTGTTGTATCTTTATGTTTATTTCTCAAAGCAATAATGTATAAGCATATTTATTTAGTAGTTGCATCATTTGCTTTCATTTCTCTTCATTTTGCATGCTACGTCTATTTTCAAGTTTAATGGACTCAATTTCTCTGATTGGTGCGAACAAATCTGATTCCATCTTGGAGTTTTGGATCTTGATATGGCACTCTTAAGTGAGAAACCAGTTGTAGTTACTTCTGCTAATTCTGCTAGTAGTGATGAGAATAGATCTTTCTATAAAGCTTGGAAAAGATCAAATAGATTGAGCCTAATGTTTATGCGAATGACTATAGCAAACAATAATATCAAGTCCACAATTACAAAATTAAAAATGCCAAGAATTTTATAAAATTTATGAAAAATATGATGAGAAAGCACATTGTTTTGACATTTGCTAAATTTCTAGAAAGTCATGGTATATGTGCCTCAATACACAATACACCACAACAAAATGATGTTGTAGAAAGGCATAATCGTACATTAATGAATATTGTTAGAAGTATGTTAATTAATTTTTCTTTACCCATGTTCTTGTGAATGTATATATTAAGAACCGCTTAATATTTATTAAACAGGGGTCCTAGTAAGTCAGTTCCAAAGAAATCTTTTGAATCTTTTGAACTGTAGACCTAAAGGAAACTTAGTTTAAGGCACCTGCATGATTAGTGTTGTCAAGCGAAATTAAGAATTTTTCATCCATAAGAAAGGAAACAGGATTCAAGAATAACAAGTGGTTTCTTCATTTGTTATACAGAAAAATCAAAAGATATAAATGATTTTATTGTCCTAACCAAAATACGATAATAGTTGAAGCTGAAAATGTAAGGTACATTGAGAATGACATAATTAGTGGGAGTTTATAACCACGTAAAGTGGAAATTCAAGAAGTGAGGGTGGAAATTTCTTCATCTATAACTTTTTCTCAAGTTGTTGTTTCTATAGTTGTTGACTCTGTTAACAATACACAAGAAGAACAAATTAATGATCAAACATCACATAATGATGTTATAACAATTGAACCTGTAACTGAGGGACCACAAGAAATAGAGTTAAGAAGATCTGTAAGACAAAGAAGATCAACTATTTCTAATGACTATTTGGTTCATTTGCATGAGTCATAAATTGACTTAAGTATTAATATTGATCCAATTTCATTTTCACAAGTCATTAAAGAAGATAATTCTACCAAATGGTTTAATGTCATGAAAAAAGAGTTAAAATCTATGAATGATAATGAAGCTTAACACCTTGCAGAATTGCCTAAAGGAAGTAAAAGAGTTGGGTGTAAATGAGTCTTTAAGATCAAACTTAACTCAAATGACATTATCGAAACACAAGTGATGTTGTCAAAGGTTATATTCAAAAGGATGACATTGACTACAAAGAGATCTTTTCTCCTATCTTGAAAAAATGACTAATTAAGAATTATTATGGCATTAGCAGCTCATTATAATTTAGAGCTTCGTCAAATGGATGTGAAAATTGCCTTTCTAAAAATGGAAATTTAGATGAAGAAGTGTTCATGGACCAACCAGAAAATTTTATGGTTGAATGAAAGGAACATATAGTGTGTAAATTAAAGAGGTCAATATATGGACTTAAACAAGCTTTCAGACATTGGTATCTTAAGTGCAATTTATACCATATCTTTTGGTTTTAAGGAAAACATTGTTGATCGATATATATACTCAAGGATCAATGGGAGTGAGTTTAATTATAATCCGTGTTCTATGTGCTTACTTACAAGAGATTTGATGATCTTGAGATTATTAGATATTCAGATTCAGATTTTGTCGGATGTATGGATACACAAAAATCTACTTTTGGCTATTTGTCCCTATTAGTTAAAGGAGCAATTTCATAAAAATGCGTGAAGCAGTGTATTGTTGCTGCATCCACTATGGATGTTGAATTTGTAGCATGCTTTGAGGCTATAATTGATGTTTTATGGCTGCAGAACTTTATCTCAAGGCTTGTAATTGTCAATAGTATTGCCAAGCCGTTGAGAATTTATTGTAATAATTCTATAATAGTTTTCTTCTCAACAACAAGTATTCTAAAGGTACTAAACTTATGTAATTAAAATATTTTGTTATTAAAGAAGAAGTTCAAAAACAAAGAGTGTCAATCAAACATGTTAGCACTAAACTTATGATTTTAGATCTACTAACTAAAGGATTGCCACTAAAGACATTCAATGATCATGTTAAATGTATGGGATTTAGTAGATATCATTATATTGAAATCAAGATTATGTTATCTGACACTTTGAGCTTATTTATTTATTGTTTCTGATTCTACCTCATTGTTTTGTTCTTAAGATTATTATATACATAAATGAATTATGTTAAACAGGACATCGTCTTTAATAAAGACACTTATTGTTTGACCATTATTGATTATCTTTATTATAAATCATGTTAATAGAAGAACTATTTCAGTGATACATGGAAGGGAGTATGTTAATGCAATGATGTATCACCGTCATGATCCTTTAGTAGTTTCTTTGACTTGACATGGTGTGTTACGAAGTTTAATTTTGTGCATTATGTCTATGAACGAATGTGGTAAATAGTGTTAATGGGCCAAGTGGGAGGATGTTAGATTTATTTTAAATATAATATTACTGTTAATGTGACCCATGTGCATTATATGTCATTTTATCTTTTTAGGACCTATTATTTTATTAGGCCCATTAGATAAAAAGATAAAACCCTAATTAAACACCATGATGGTGGTGTCTACAAATAGAACCTTAAGGATTGGTCCTCCTACTATCTCATTCAAGTAATTCCCTCTTCCTATCAAGAAAAATTAATTATGCTAATGGAGGCCAAGTGAGAGAAATACAATCTTTTAGAAGACCATTCATGGATGAAGGTATGTGTTTCTTTATCTAAGTTTAATTTGTAAAATAATCTAGTTGAAAGACCTTGACACAATCATGAAACTAAAGTTTATATGATGGGGTTAATAATCAGTTGAATATGATAATGGATGCTAAATTTGAAATCATTGTTTTTGGCCATTTTCAATCAAAATTTGTTGTTTAAAGTTGAAATTTTCAAGATGTAATTGTGCTCTGACATGTAATGAAGTTTATATAAGAATTTGAAAGTAATTGGAGTTATATGGTGGCTGAATTTGAAGCTTGAAATACTTTCACGGCGGCCGAAGAGAACAAAGAAGCAAAAATTTGGGCTGGAATTTTACGTACTACACGTGTGGGGTTGAAGATGGAAGTGACACACCGATTCAATATTCAATATTTCATCCAATTTCCATCTTGGTCGAGTTATTCTTTACGAACCATTTTGTAGCGTTTTGGGTCCCATCAAGGTCAATTGTTAGTTATTACTGTAATAATTTTGTTTTTTCTTAGAAAAATATGTCCCATTTGAGCATATTTAATTAATTATGCATTATGAAGATATATTTTAATGAAATTCAATATTTATGCATATAGTATATGATTTAATGACCCACCATATAATTAACACCATTCAAGCATTGATGGTATATTATAACTATTATAATATGTATAGTATTCATGTTTAAATATTTCAATGAAATTTTAATATAATTTGTCATATTTTAAATGAGTTGTGTAGGCTGTAATTTTAATTTAGGGTTTTTAAAAAAAATATAACAAAGTGGCAAAATAATTACACAGTATAAAAAAATTTCAAAAATGTTCAGGATCAATTGACATACAACAAGCGTAATATATTTGAGAAACGATAATTTAGATTTCATAGTTCTTTCCTACACGATCGTTTAGACTTGGCTACCTAAATCTAAATGATTTTTTTTTAAAAAAATTTGTACACGATCATTTAGATTTGATCGTTTAAATTCGATTTTTTTTATAATTTTTAGTATACGATCATTTATATTTGGAAAACGATTGTTTACATTTGGTACATGATCGTTTATATTTGCAACACGATCGTTTTGATTTGATCGTTTAAATTTGGCTATCCAAATCTAAACATTTTTTTTAAAGATTCTTTGTACACGATCGTTTAGATTTAGTTATCCAATATCCCAAGATTCTTTGTACACGATCGTTTAGATTTGGTTATCCAATATCCCAACGATTTTTTTTCACAGTCTTCTATATTTTGAATAACCAAATAGCCGTTTGAAAAAAATTTTAAAAAATAGTTTTTTTATATTTGGTACCTGATCTTGAACCAAAGAACAATTTGAAAAAAAAATAAAAGAAAAACTGTAGATGAAGATGAGAAAAAGATGATGGGAAGGAAAAAAATTCGCAGAAAAAGAAGAGAAGAAAGTTATTGAAAAGGAAGAGCAAACCTGGAATATTTCTAAAAATGGCCAGTTTTATGGGCTTTTTTATATTGTTACATGGGCCGTAAATATTTTGGCGGTTTATTATATTTATAAAAATTAACCTTTAACTTAATTAATTTAAATTAGTTTAATTAAGAGAAATTTTCAAACCCTAAACTTATGACAAAATTTTTAAATTCTATTACTGATAGTCACTAATATGTTATAATATGTTATAGTGATAGAAGTCTATAGTGACTATCATTGATAGAATCCAAAATTTTGTTATAGTTTGTAAATATTTTAATTTATTTTGCTATTTTTTAAAATTTCCCTTTAATTAAGGTGTTTTTTCTTTTTAAAAAATAGAAAGATTGACAAACTATTTACACTCCATGAAACATAACCACACACACAAAAAAAATCATTATACTTGATTTTTTCTATGAAGCGTAAATATTTTTGTCAAATGTTCTATTTTTGACAAATTTTCTCAATTTTTAAATTAAACTTTTAATTGCTTAATTTTTTTTTAATTTCAAATCAATTTAATTAAATTTAGTTAAATTAATTAAAAATTTAAAACCTATATGGTTCATTTGTTATATAATTGTTATAATAAACATACATGATTAGATGTCTAAAGATATAAGTGTTATAAAATTAATTAAAATGCTAGAATTTATGTCATAAAACTCTTAGTTTGTAACTTAAAATCTTATTCTATTCAATAAAGTGGTTATTGATGACATTATTAGTGAAATAGTCTCTTTTACGTTATAACGTCGTTTACTGTATAAAATTGATTATTTCGTTTATTGATGATCTAGGTAACTTAATTCTAATCTTGAGCTAACTATGAACTCCTATTCATAAGGTATTATCCTTAGATCTGCATAAGTGAGGATAACTCATCAACGATGGTCCAATAAGCATCCCATTTCAGGAGTAAGATCGAATGGATAGCTGGGAGACATAGGGTGCAATATGAAATTTTTTCCTGCCCATTATTGGGTTAGTAGATAGGTTTATTCCCTTAAGTATTGAATTCAAATCATAAACAAGGGGTGTCACCCTCTCATTGGCCGACACTACAAGAAATTTCATTTTTAGAGACGCATAAAAAATGCCACTAAAACCCAAAAACATGTCACTAAACGAGGACTCTTTTAGTTCACATTTTCATTTTGCATCCATCTCCATTCTTTTATGGAGTCTCTAGGCGTATATAAGTAGTTTTAGTGTTAATTTTGATTCTTTTATACTCTATTCAATTAAATATTTTATATCGCCTGATTGATAGGTAGACTTTAAAATTAAGATTTGGTTTTAATTTCCCGTGTTCGACTCTAGATCACCTAGATAGACCTATTGCTTCGCTTATACTTGGGTAAGCAGTAGAAAAATTTGTGCTCAACAAGGACTCAATAGTTATGCAATGAAGAGGTACATAGTGAGTACTTCACATACATTGATCGTGACCAATGACTTATCATATAGAATTAATTGTGTACTTAAGTAGTATTGTGCTCGAACGGAACTGCGAAGAAAGGAAAATCCCACTCCACAGCTCCACTACAAACACCAACTGACTAAACTTTTTTAAGATCGAGCTAATTAACATTCATTAACTTACGAGTCATTCCATTAAAATCTCATAGTTGCACTCCCATCACTATAGATATTTGTGTCAATTTGATAAAATCATGATCAGTAAGTTAATCCTTCACAGGTTGTTCGTAACTTCAGCTAGGTCAAAATATCGTTTTACCTCCGAGACTACATCTTGCTCTTTAAGTCTCGTTGATCTACTATTGAACCATTGGTTTAAGGTCTAACCTATAAACCAAATATCTTCGGGCCAATGAAAGGGTGAGGCCTCTTGTTCAAGACTTGAATTCAGTCCTTAAGGGAACAATATATCTATTAAACCTAAAGCGGGTAGGAGCGAATTTTGTCTTGTACCCTATGTCTCTTGGTATCCACCCGATCTTACCCTTGAAATGAGAGGATTATTGGACCAGCGCTATCGAGTTTCCTTCACCTATACAGATCTAAAGATAATTCTGTTTGAACAAAAGTTCATAGTTAGCTCAGGATTAAGATTAAGTTATCTAGGTCATTATTAATCGAAATAGTCAATTTTATACAGGCAACGGTGTTATAATTTAAAAATAGAAATGTAAGAATACGGGTTGAACCCGAATAACCCGGACTATCCAACCCATATTACAAGGGTTGGGTTGGTTAGATTAAAATATGGGTTGGGTTGGGTTAATTTTTTTTTATTTTTTTCAGGTTGGGTCTCGGGTTGGAGGGTTGAGAAATTTGGTTCAACCCAACCCAACCCAACCCGAATTAATAAATATATATAATAATAATAATAATATATTATTTAATAAAAAAATAATTAGGTTTCTTATTCTTTTAGGTTTATATTTTGTTGTATCTTGAACTTTATTATTAAAAATGAACTTCATGAACATTTATGGGTAATTTTTTTATTTATGTATTTTAAGAACTTTGAATTTATGAATTATGTATGTTTTAAATTTAAATGTAACAAACCTATACAAACCAAGTTAAATGTAACTAAAAACGAAAAAAAAACAAACTTATACAACCCAACCTAACCCAATCCATATTTTACGGATTGGGTTGGAAACTAAATTCAGATTATTCGAATTGCCAACCCAAATAACTCAAATATATGGGTTGGGTTGAGAATGTCTCCCAACCCAACCGAACCCAACCCGATTTCACCCCTACTTAAAAGTGATAATTATTTCATGGTTCCAGTCTTATGTAAACTCTTTATATAGAATGCTCTCACTTTCATGTCTCTACATGAACTGTTCAAGATCACTTCATTTGTACTAACTACAAAGCAGGTTGCATCCATAGTGTCCCTAAAATAAGGTGTCCAACCTTATTCGTATACTATAGCAATTTAGGTCATATACTTGAACTTGATCTACGCTTATATCTCTACATTAAGTTCAAGTTTACTCAAAATAGCCTCGAGACCTTAGTTTATTGGATTTAAGATTATAGTATTCAATTTCAATAATAATTTATGAATAACGACTTTACTGTATAGAATATGATTATAAACTACGAGTTTTAGGACATAAATTCTGACATAAGACAGATTCATCAACAAAATAAACTCTTAAATCAATAGTATTTTCTTCTTCAACAATAAGTCATATATGTACAGAATTTAATGAAACACATATTAACTAATCTAATCTAATAACACAAAAAAAAAGTGAAATAATTTAATACAGTAAGTAACCAACAATATTTTTATTTTTCAACAATTTAATATGTCAAAAAGAGAGAGACACAATTCTAACATAATAAATTCAACTAAGCTTTCATATATGTGGCCTATTCCAAAATTTATAATAATCTATCTTCCATGAACCTCTACCCAATCCACTTTCTTTGTTATGTGTTGGTAGACCAATTCACTTGTGTGGCATACCAAAACCATATAATAATGGCTATGAACAAAACATTGACACAAGACTAAAGTCTATATCCTACATCTTTTGCCTCAAGTATATAAGCATATAATGGTTATGAACAAAACATTTACACAAAAAAGATTATGGCCATTCTCATGTTAGCCATTTACAAAATTAACAACAACATTCTAAATGCCTTTTAGATATAGCGACTTAAAAATTCAACCTACTCTACTCGTACTTCATCCAATTCAAGTTGCATGTACGAGCTTCTTGTATTAATATATAAAACATAAAATGTTGAAGACCCTTTGTTGAAAATAAAAAAAAATTGGTCATATTACACTATTTATAACGTTACAATGTAAGTAGTTTAAAAACATACTGTGTCAATAATGCACTTGTCCTTGTCACAATTTCCCACATGTATCTTAAATATAATACTCCTATTTGATAGTATCCATTTGTAAATGACACTATAATACAAAATTTGCAATGCATATTCTATTATGCACTAAATTATACATCATCGTATTAAATTTTAAATTATCTTATAAATACTTACCTTTACCGCTTTCTAGAATGTGGTTATTTTAGTCTTTTTCAAAATTTTCTAAGATTGAAAAATCGTCAAGCCCTTATATTTCCCAAAATATAGTATAATTCAAAATAAAATAAACTTTTTAGTGGTGAAAAAAAAAACACAAATAAAGTTAGCTAATATATTCGTTATTTATTTTATATCTTCTTGTGAACTTGTTCTCAATGTGTCAAGATGATACATCACATCTTCATATGCATTAATCACAACTAATGACCAACGGTCACTAAATAAAATATGCAACTGATTTGTATTTTGCTAGTAATGCAAGTTTGAATTGAGTAAAATTGTACTTACCTTGGATTATAAAGAGCAATAACCAATTCATCTTGTTTGTAAGTCATTAATCTATTACAAGGGTTTTGAGCTCTAATCTCTCTAGTACCATAGCTCGCAAATATAAGAGATGGTTCTGCAAAAAATGCACTTCAAAACGTTCTTTAAATCAATAATGAGCGAGTGCAAGTACCTACAATAAACCAATTGTGCACATAAACTTATTATTAATTAAGAAAATGTTAATATATCATAAAGAAGTAACGTTTACTTACGTCATATAAGCTACAATTGATAAAGTCTTCACTTTTTGCATGTTGCAAAAATTGATTTGGAGCTCATATCATTGGCCAACAACAGTATTTGAAACTCATATTACTATTCGGATTTGTCCCATTTGCTCAAAATGCTAAACAAAGATTCCTAGGTTTATAACTACAATGTGGTCATATAGTGTCAACTAACTTCGAAGCTTGGGAATCAAGAGGGTGCTATAATTTATTATCAATTTCTTTTTCATCAGCATGCTAAGTTAAGTTTTTAGGACATTCAACATTTTTAAGCATTCGTTGAAATAGTGGAATTGGCGAAAAATACCACATTATTTTAGCAGGGATTTTCTTTTTCTTATTTGTATCTTTAAAGGATATTTAGACTCACCGTATTCATGGCACACAATTGCATTGACATATTCCTTTTGATATAAGCAACAATCATTAGGACATGAATGAATCTTTTCAAATTTTATACCTAGTGAACCTAATGTTTTCTTTGCTTCATACACTGAGGTAGGAAGGTCATCAGTAGAAGGTAAGATGTCCTTTAACGCTTTAGTAGTTCTCCATGTCTAACTTTTAAGTTATACAACTTCACTAATGTAGACAACTTGGTGAATTTGTTGCATCCTTTGTATGATGACTTCTCAGCATCATTAAGCAATTTCTCGAAACCACTTGGATCCTTTAAATATTGCTCATAAGCAATTTCAACCATTTCCTTTATATTTCCAACATCATTCTCCTTATACTTACACTTGGAGGATTCTCTATGGAAGGATGAACTAGGAAGTTCTTCACCATGCCAAAACCAAATCTTACAACTTTCATCAATGCCATTAGAATATAAATGATGTTTAATATCATTGGCATTATGTCTTTGACAAGTTGCACACTTCAAACAAGGACAACATCTAAAAGTATTATCTGTATTGAAAAATCTAAATTTGATGAAGTTTTCTACACTTTCAACTCAAACTCTTTCGATAATCTACTATCTAAGACCTTAAAATTGAAAACTAGTATGATATATCATTGTTTATTTCAAATAGGCACTACTAGTGCACTATCATTGTTTACCTGAGATAGATAGAGATAGTATTCTATCTTTGTCTATTTGAGACCCTAAAATTAAAATAGGAAATAGTATGTAAGCATAAAGATCAGATTTAATAAGAAATTACTTAAAAACTAGAGTAGAAAGAAACTTACAAATTACTAAAGTATAAAAAAAAGAAATGCTCAAAAGTAAAAATTTAAAATCTTGAAGTTGTATAAACAATATAAATTAATTGTAACGATCCAACTCTTTATATTAAGCTGAGGTCATTACCACTAAAACAAATAAGGACCTTTTATTTTTAAAAAAATACTGAATTTAAAAGAAAAAGTTTTAAATATTCATTTATAAATTATAAATAAAGTATGTAAAGAAAAAAAGTAATAAATAAAATACTAGTTCGGGTCCTATTTAAAATAAAAATAAAATATCATAAGAGTACTTATGAGTTATGAAATAAAATATTGAAACATAAATACAAAAGAAATCATAAACTTTTCCCTATGACGAACTACAGTCACTTCTTGTCATTTGCCAGCTTTCCTCTACCTCTGTCCTTGCTTGAAAATTTTTAAACATAGAAAGAGTAAGTACAAACATATATTGAATAAGGGACCTACTACTAGTCTTGCGTGTTTGTTAACTTCCCATTAGAGTCCTGTAAGAAAGTACCGCATAACTATCGTGCTCTCGAATGCATGTTATCCAGTGATCCCGTAGGGACACATCTAGGCTCTCAGTGAACCCGAAAGTAACGCTCTAAAGAGAGTCAGACTGATAGTGACTCTGTCGAATCACTCATAAAAGCTAGCCACACAAGCATAAATATGTGGTGATCTTGAGGGACACCCATATAGTACAACTCTAACAGATAAAGCTAATAGTACAACATAGCCTATACATGTAGCATATCATATCTCAATCATAATGTATCTCAATCATATTATATCTCATTCATCACATATCATGGTCATTGTACATCTCAGTCATATGTATCTCAGTCATACATAAACGGTTGTCTATGTAGCCATCAATATCAATCATCCCTATCAGTCACATCATGCACCATAGCTACGTTAATGCATAATAAGGAAAAACTTACATGCAATCTCTTTAATCTAATACCGAGGGTCTAATAGTAGAATCTCTTATCTGAGAGATTAGCTAACAAATAGTCTCTAACTGATAGTCAACGTTTCTAATGAACAAATCCTAAATAGTCAGGGAAAACAACTTAATAATCTAATAAAAGTTTTCAAATGGCTACATTCACAGCTTTCCAATTTGACTTACCATTAACAGAGGTTGAGACCAATTCAACCTTTAAGGATGTTTGCACAGATCACTACTTTAGAAATTTTAGCCAACCAACCCTTCAAGAAACAATCCAACTTTTAGAAAAATAATTTAGTTTTAACCAAAATTAAATTATTTTAAAACTAGAGGAATTGGTATTTGATGGATAGATCAAAACCCAATCAAACACTCACCAAAACCAACCAAAAGACTTAAATAACTTATGGAAGAGAGGAAAAGACTCACAACTCAGCTAAAAGGAGGGCACGACTTGGACTGAAGGGTTGCTTGACGCAGACTGGAGGGAATGTGACATGCAGAATGGAGGATTGGACCCAACCTTGCTTTCAACGATGGACGTTGGAGTTGTCTTCAATTGAACGTACGACTGAAGGCGAGTGAAGAGGAGAGAGAAAGGGCGTGGTGGAGAGGAAGGTTGCAAAGACCAAACGTGGCTTGCAGGAATGAACGACTTGCAAAGTGAAGGCCGAATGTGTGAAGATCAGTTGTAGCTTGGTTCTCTGACGATGGTTGCGCGATGGTGAACGATGGCCTGAAGCAAAGATGACAAAGAAGAGACCAACGGTGGTCGACGATCAGTGGAGATGAGGCAGAGGCTAGGGTTCCTTAGGGTTTTCTTGAAGAGGAAGAAAATGAATAGTTCTTGGCACATTTCACGAAGACACGCTATTTAATACATAATAATAATATTGTTAATTATTATTATTATAAATATTTCCTTTTTACTTAATACATTCTTCTTCCTTTCTTTTTCTTATTTCTGTTCACTTCAAAAAATAAAGCAAAAAATAATGTTATTCTCTTTCCTCATTAAATAACACATCTCATCAACTCTCTTTTTATCTCCCCCAAAATATTTTCCTTACTAATTATATTATTCCAATAATATAATTTTTTCAACATTACATAACTTTAAATATATAAGTTTGACCAAAACGCTTAATTAAATATATTATCTCAACATAATTATCTTCATTCCAAAATCTATTTAATTAAATACAAATAAAACTATTCCTAACCCATACAAATTCACCATTAATTTACTAAATCTTAAATCAAAACCTTAGTAAGATCCAACAAAAATCCATCGTAATTAAATAGAACCAAGATAATTAAATTTAAAAATACCTAATTTTTTGGGTGTTACATTAATTCTACAACTATTCAGAAATGTGTAGGTCTAAGGATGAAGCAGAATCAAAGTATTCTTGAGTTGAATTTTTTTTGTTCCTTCTTGTTGATTTCTTCTTGTTTTGGGTTCTGTTGTCTCCTTAGTGTGTCAGAAACCTTTGGTTTCTCTCTCTCCCCCTCCCCCCTCTTTTCCTTTCTTTTTAGTTTTCTTTTGTTTCATTTTCTTTCTATTTCTTCCTCTGCATCTTCTTCGCTATCACGGTCAATCTCTTCTTCTGTTTCATCGTTATCATCAACAAGTTCCCTTTTTCGTCTTCTTTTTATTGTAAACAAAATTTCTTAACTCTCACTATCTATATCTTCTTGATTTTGCTCTTCTTTCACTTCCTCATCCTCTTTTTCTATTTTCTTTTCTTCAACGATTTGTTGTAAGAAAATATTGGAGCTAATAAGAAGAACAATAAAGGGTAGACTAGGGTAGTTATTTAATTTTTTTAGATAAACAAAGATAGAGAACTATTAATATTTACGTTTTGCTCTTGACTTTATTTTGTTTTCTCTTCTTATATTTTCTTCTTCATCACTTTCATCTAATGTTTCATTGTCTTCTTCGCTTTGTACTTCAACTTCTTCTTCTTTATCTATCTTCTTTATCAGTTTGATCTTCATCTATCTGAAAGTAAGAATTAAAAAAATGTTGTATAAATGATCGTGCAACAAAATATAAATAATCATGCATCAACGTCTAAACGAACATGTAATAAAATATAAATGATCATACAACCAATTGTATACAAAAGAATGAAACTTGTGTCAACACTAGTGTTTTTGGTGTCTCTGAATCTGTAATTTTGATATCTTGTTATTCTTCATCTATCTGTAAAAATATAAAGTACAAATTTCAAAAAAACATCATATAGATGTTTAGGATTGTGCATTTTACCTATACCGATATAGAGGACTATCTCTGACTATCACAATTAGATAGAGATAGAGCAATATCTCTGTCTATTCCACATAGGGTGTGAGATTTATTGTTTTGTAAAAGAATTAAACCTCTGGCAACAATTGTGTGTTTGGTGTTTCTAAATTTGCAATTCCTCTTGTTTACAAATCACTTTGTATTTTAAGGACCACAATTCTTTACGAAAAAAAGAAGAAGAAGAAAACAAAATTGCTCTTTATTTAGAAGTTAACAATTTTAAACAAAATAAAGTAGAAGATAATGAATTAAACACTAACAGTAGAGAAATATGATGTTGCATAGTCAATCATTATATTAACTTCTTCATCTTATTCAAGATGACTAAGGCTACAAGTAGGTGGTTTATTTTTTTTTTCACCATTCGTTGATACTCTTTTTTCTCTCCTTTTGTTGTTATAGAAAATTTTCTAATGGTAGCCTAACATTTAAGCTTCTCGTAATATTGTTAACCTTTTAATATTGTTTTTATTTCTTTTAGGCCCTTGTTGTAACAGAATTTGTTTTGCTTCCATTTTCTCTTGATTTTTTTTTTCTAATTTCACTTGATTTTTTTTTCTAATTTCACTTATTTCCTTCAAGATTTTGTTTGTTTGTATTATTCTAGGTTTATTTCCATTTGTTTCTCTCTTTTTTTTTTCTTCTGTATCTTTGTATGTTCTTTTTTCTCCTACGCCTCAATTTCTTTGAAATTGTCTAAGATTCTTCTTTTGTTGAATCTAGTGGCATCATACAAAACTTCAAGTGAAATGATGTTAGGTAATCGGTGAAAAAGTAGCAACAATATTGATAACCAATAATAGATAAAGATAGAAAATGTTGTAACTTTACTTACATCCTCATATTAAAAGATGTTTATGTTTAGAGTCTTTTAGTCACTTGACTCCAAACACTCCCATGTCACGATTGTTGGACCTTGAATTCCAAGAATTTCAAGCTTTCTTCCAAACCAAACATCTAAATTGGAAAGTTTTGGTATTGTCTCAAAAATCCAATAGACTAAAGCCAAAAATCCTTGAAGGTATACAACATCCTTTTTGTTGTATGATGCTTTCTTGAAGAATTGATATGTTAGGATGTAGGATAATCTTTCCTGGGGATAGTCTTTGAATGTTTGTTCATGATTCAATATGTCTAGATGTTGGAGATTAACGTGGTTGTATTGTTGCTTGGCAATTAAAAATCTAAGATATGGAGATTAACTAATTTTTCTTTCAATGAGTCTTCCTCATTGTATAGTGCTTTCAAAGTTCTCTATATCTCTCCTAGTTATAAAGCCATCGTGAATAAAAAGGACATTTTTCAAACCATTCTTTTTTCTTTCTCCTAGATTTAATTTTTGGAATTTGTGCCATTTTAATCTAGTGACTAAACAGAATTCTTTTAGCCCAAATTTTGCCATATGTCCATTAAAGTTGATAGCAAGGACATTAAGCTTTTTTCTGTAAAATGTTTTTTTCTTATTAAATAATTCAGGAATGGTGTTGGTGGCAATTTAAAGTTAGATCATGAAGGAAAATAAGCTGATGTTTGGGGTTGGAGATTTGAAGAAGATTTCTAGAATTTTTCTCTAAAATTCCTTGTGGTAAGAAACTTACAAATTCCAAAATTTCCTTCCAAGTCATCAAAAATTTGGATCCCACGATTTGTTAGAAGACCAAAGAATAACATGGAATACTCTTGCAGTGGTCAACAAAGTGTTCGTGATTAAAAAAAACATCCAAATGATTACTTCAATTTTGAGCTATATCAAGGTTAGTTCTTAAAACTCTGTTTGATCCTTAAAATCAATGTATTTATAGTGCTTTACATCCAAATTTCATTTGCTTGTATGTTTTTTAATCTTTCAATAACAAAACGGTCTTTATGACCTAGTTTTCCACGAAAGTAGCAGATCCACTTCTTTTTGTGAATATGAGAATGATAAGTTCTTTGCCTATGTGAAGAGGATTCTACAAAACCATAGGATTCTACATGCTGAACACTAGGGATGTAATTGGGTTGAGTTGGGGGACATTCTCAATCCAACCCCTATTTTCGGGTTGTTTGGATTGACAACCTGAACAACCCGAATTAATTTTTTAACCCAACCCAACCCAAATCGTAAAATATGGGTTGGGTTGTCGGGTTGGAGATCGAATGGCAAGAAGAGGGAGGAGATTGATGACAAAGATAGAAGATAAAAGAAGAACGAAGGGTCGAACACGACATAGACAGTAAATAAGGATCGAACGACGAAGGC
Source organism: Cucumis variabilis (assembly GCA_037974545.1). Lineage (NCBI taxonomy): Eukaryota > Viridiplantae > Streptophyta > Magnoliopsida > Cucurbitales > Cucurbitaceae > Cucumis > Cucumis variabilis. Next base: position 2,895,548 of record JBBPDI010000002.1, read on the forward strand.
AGTAGATGAGGGACAGATAGTGGAGATGGGAAGAGATCTGAGAAGACAAACAACGAAGAGGGAGGAGATATGAGAAGACGAACGACCGCAAAAAATGAGTAGATCTGAGAAGAAGAAGGCGAAAAGGAAGAAGACGACCGACCGACAAAAATGAGTAGAATTTGAGAAGACGAAGGCAAAGAGGGAGGAGATTTGAGTCGGCGAAAAGGGAGATCTGAGAAGACGAATGGTTGTCGAGGGATGGGATTTAAGAATATGAACGACGAAGAGAAGGAGATCTGAGACGCGATTTGAGGAGGAGAAAAAGGAGGAAAGGAAAGTGATATAACCTAATTATTTTTTAAATTTTATTAAATAAATAATATATATATATATTATATTAATTCGGGTTGGGTTGGGTTGAATTGAATTTTTCAACCCTTCAACCCGAGACACAACCCAACCCGAAAAAATCTAGTTTTTTAATCCAACCCAACCCCTATAATATGGGTTAGGTTGTCTGGATTGTCGGGTTCAACCCATATTCTTACATCCCTATTGAACACGAAAAAACTCAATTTCCTTCGAGGTGATTTGTTGTTTTGTCCTATTGTCACTAGAAGAAATCTGGGCTTTAATGTCAAGTGGAAAAAAAATGAAAAATGGACTTTAATATCATTTTTCAAAAGATATATGTTTAATGTCGGTTTTAAACAAGTTATATGGGTAATAACTTATCACAAGTAATATGACGAGAATCATGCTAAAATAATGAGGAGTTCCATTCTTATGATTGAGTGATTATCATGACATATCCTGAAGCGTATGAAAAGGCTGAACTTTGTTCTTAATGAACTCTATACCTGATATCAAGTAGGGTACCTAGCTACAAGAATGCTTTCGATATATTCACCTTTGTGGATGTAGAAGTGATAGTCACTTCTTTATGGAATTCTAGACAAATTCTCTAGAGCATCCACTAAACTGGAATATACGTGCAAGGCCTTAAAACAAAAGAAATTTTAGAACTTCACTCGAGTAATGTTGGGTGTGCAATTTTGTTGGAAATAAAGTTCAAAACTACGAGTTACTTTATAATACTCTAAAATATTGTCACTACGTAAAGGTGTCTAGGTTCAAATCAACAGACACCTTTACTTAAGCATAGTATTATAAAGATAGACACTGCTCGATGAAAATGTTTTTAAAAATTTTCAAGTGGGGAACTGTGAGTAAACAATTTTCAAGTGGGAAATTGTTAAATGAAAATTTTGAGTAAGCAAATATTTATTATTATTTTATTCTAAACATGCATTCCTACATTACTTCTTTTATAAACTCATATATTCATTTATGCGTTTGGACCCTAAGGGCACCCAAGTTTTGGAAGCGATGATAGACAGACAAACCGATAAAAGTAGGTTTGTCGATATCTCCACACATGCGTGCGCTGCCAGCGTCGATCGGGCGAGACGAGGAGAGGAATAATAATATAATATATTTTTGTTAAAACTATCTTTTATTTTCAAACCGTTTCTTATATTATAAACATTTTTGTAAATTAAACTTTTCAAAACCGAAATTGTTTTGAATTAAATTGTAATTTTCAATCAACGGTTTTTCTTTTGTCATTAATCATTTGACCATTGAAGCCTCTCTCCCCGCTCACTATAATGGGTCTCATTCTTCTCTTCTAAATAAACATAGAACAACAACACAACGATTTCGTTCTCTTCCAAAATTCTTTTTCAATATACCGAGCATTAGAGTGTTTATTTGAGTATTGAGAATTCTGATTAGTTCCAGTGCAAAACTAATCGAAGAACGAGACTATTTTATCTTGGGGATGATGGGGCGATCAAATTGTTTGTACAAAAGAGCAGAGCTATGAAACATCGTAAAGAGAGTGAGATCCGCGACTCAACAATTTTCTAACTTGTTGTTATTTTGCAGTATGTGTTTTGATCAGATGATTTGATCTGATGTTTTCATCATTAGGCGGCATTCTAACCAAGCGACAGGCAAGGTGATTACTAGGGATTTTGACTAGTATGTGAGATTGATCATTTGGTGAGTTGATTATTAGGCATTTTGATCAATAGGCAATTTGAACAAGTACACGAGCTGATCAAAGAAGGCGTTCTGTTCAGGTGAGATTCAAATACACTACAAAAGATACAAGGCGAGATATAATACACTACACGTTCTATCTAGGCATCCAGTTTAGGAATTAAAGCTTCTCAACGCATCACTCCTAGGCGAATTGCAACAACAATCCTTCAACATCATAAAACCCATTGAGAGCGCACAACAGATATGCCAACTCCCGTTGTGCTTTGATCTTTCAAGTGCGCACACCTACATGCTTGCGTGCATTTTCAACAGCAATTGATTATATATCTCCCTTTTCTTTGTAATTTTCCATGACATTCAATAATTAATTTTCCATAACATTCAATAATTTTCAGTTTCCAATACTTAGGGAAAATTCAATTTGTAAATTTCTCTCCCAAAATCGTTATTACAATTTCTCTCAACCTTTATTTGAAGATGTCCTTGATGTTCATCATTCTTGTTGATGCTACTACAAGGATTATAAAGAACTAAAAGTTACTTCTTGTAGTTTAATCTTTCTTGAGAATTCATATTTTGATTGTTGATTAAGTTTAATCTTTAATTGAATTCCAACCTTGATTTTGTATAATTTTCTTGTTTGAATAACTTGATCAATCATGAGAGCATGAATCTTTGTTTAATTTCTAATGGTGTTAAGCATAATCTTTGAATCAATATTGTAAAGTGGTGATTCTCGAATTGATTTTAAGCATCTTTTCCTTTTAATCTTTTCTTGTATGACTCAATTTGAATTCGATTAAATAAATAATTCTCGATTACATAGAGGCTTTCCTTGCTTTTGAATGCCACAACAATAAATCCTTAGACCTTCAAGCAAACTTAAAGAATGTATGGATGCCACTAAGCTAAAAAATGCATTTGATAAGTTTAATACGAGTTTGATTGCAAATCTTGTTCGATGAATTAGGATAATTGGTTTTTTGAACTAATTAGTTGTGGGTTGATGCTAATTGCAATTTGTGATTCATTCAACGATAGAAAGATCGAATAAAATGACTCATTTTCAATTTCTTATTAATAAAGAGAAATATAACTTTTTGTGTCCCATTTTCTTGAAAAGGGCCAAAAATATTTACTTTATTGTTCTTTAAATTTCTTGAAAAGTTACAATAAAATCTCCCCTTCTACAATAAAATATTTTTCTTAACAAATTTCAATTGGATTTGACCTTGAATTTACTCTTCACTACCTATTTTTAGTTGTTTGTAAAAAATTTGAGTTTATAAATGTTTCTTGTTAGACGATTGGAGTGTTTTTAAGATTCTTTAACGACGTTAATCTCGTGACGTAAAAAGAGGCTCCCTCTTTTAGAACTTAGGCTCTCCCTAAGCTTGTGAGACTCCCTCTCACTAGATCGAATCTTTCCTTCTTCTCTTAATGAACTTCTTTCACTTGACCAATTTAAGCTCTCTTAAGTGTATGAGAGCTCCCTTCTTAAGAACGAATCTTAGACTCCCCTAAGGATGAGAAATCCTTCTTAATGAACTTGACTTGAGGCTCCCCTAAAGCAGTGTAGTATAGACAGAATCAATGCAATCTTCAACAAACTACTCACAAGATTTATTGGTACATTCACATGGAGTTGTTTGTTTCAAACACAATGTTCTAATGAACTCACAATGAAGAACAATCATGTTATAATGAATTTTCAATGAAAAACAATCAATAGAATGTGTGTGGAAATCCTAGTAACGAATGCTTTCTTGATCTTAAATAGCACAACAAAACAAGGAAAATATCCACAAAATAAATTCACAAGGTTTTGAAAAATGAAAGCATCCCAACGAATCAAATCTGTAGAATAATGTAAATAGAATCCACAACATCCATGACAACAATGGAGACAAGATCACATGGAAATATATTTAGGACACCCACAAAAACAACTCAAACAATAAGCTAGGGAACTTAAACCAATATATTTAGCCAATTAACAAGGTTAATTAATGCTAAAGTTAATATTATTCTTAAAATATAAATTAACCCAAAAAAACATACTTCAATTCCACAACCTCGAATTTTTGTTGTAATTTAATTTAAAAAGAAGAAACAAAAGAATTTCTAGCTTTCTTTCCCAAATTAATTATTGCATGTGATGGTAAAACCCTTTGATCATCTACCTCTTCAATTATCTATAAACCATTGCATTTAATAATAGTAATAAATAAATAAAAACTCAATAATTAGTTAATTAAAGTATATAAAAAAGAAACCAAAAACTTATTTTGAGGTCAAAATTTCCATTTTCACCAAACCCTTGACCCTCTTTTTCAGCTTTTTATCTTTTTTACCCCAAGGACCAGTCACCAGTTGCATCAAGGAGTCAACTTGAAGTAAAAGTAAAACAGAACAACATGTTAGATAGATACATACATACATTTTCCTTTTCCACTATAGTTCTTTTAAGAAGAAGAAAAAAAAAACTTGAAGAATATAAAGTGAAAAATAAAAGAGAAAGATAAACGAATGGTTAGGATTAGTAGCTTTTTG
>JBBPDI010000002.1:2907286-2934693 GCA_037974545.1 Cucumis variabilis
CCAGTCATCTTTAGGGAAGTCGTGTACCGGGTACACGACTTCCCCAACCTAATTTTGTCAGTACTTTCGTTCCTACCCTAAAATTGTCAATAGTTTTTAAAAATACAATATTTAAAAAAAATTGATGTTTATTAAAATATGTTTTATATCCAATTGAAATTAACGACAACTAAAGGATGAACAAACCGATTGCTAAAAAGTACCAAAATAAAAGATGATCAAACCAAGATCAGCTATCTCAATGACTAAGAAAATGCCAACTTTGGTCCACGAATGACTAGGTCAAGTTTAGATTATCGAACAAGAAAAAATATGGGATTGATAGATAATTTTCTTAGAAAAATAAAAATAAAAGAGAAAATGTTATGGGACAAATTTTAAAAAGGAAAGAAAACCAAGGATAAAACCAAGGTGAAATAGATCCAAAACCATTTAGGCAAAAGAATACGTCATAAACTCAATCAAATTAAAGAGGCATGAAGAAAAAGAAAATTGGACCAACCTAAAGGTGCATTATCTCAACAAAAATGGAGTGCAAAATCGACCATTGATAAGTCGATCAATCGTTTTGGGTTGGTTTAAGCCTTTGAAGCTTTTTTACAATATTGTCGTGCTTTTAAATTTTTTCCAATCGACACTGACCAAACTCCTTCTTATCTTTGACTCATCAACCACCTTCGATTTGATCAATTTTAGTTGGTGAGCTCTGTTTGTCAGTCTATCATGTTTATCCCTACCCTTTTATCTAAATGAACAAATTAAATTTACTGAAGAAAATAATGCAATTGAAGGCAATATATCTTGTCCGATTTGTGCATCAATAGAAACCAATATTTAAAGAGAATTAAGCTTAATTTTGGAAATCAAATGGAAATTTGCAATCATAAGCTCGAGAATCTTTAGCTTAGAGGATTAAGTTGGGAGTTTAATAGCCTAAGTTGTGTTTGGGGTACAGCTAGACAGTCTGATGTTTAAGAAGTTTGTGTTTTGGAGTCCATACATTTCCGAAGTATAGGGATGAAGTTCATAATTAAAAAACTTGGATATATGTGAAATATTTGATAAGGTTATTCAATGTTATGATTTTAGAGTAGTTTAATATGTCATCTTAATTATCTTCGTATGTTGAAGTTTAAAAGTAAAACATTTTTCTATTGATATCAATAAATTCAAAACCAACAGTGTGTTCTTAATTATTAGAGTTTTTTCTTTTTTAAAAAAAAATATTGAACAAAACGTAAAAACAATTTACGTTGTATAGAACAATTTTGAAAAAAGAAAAAAATCTACAAGTCTATTATGTGAATTAACAAAAATACCCTAGGATTCATATGTCATACACATGTGCGAAAAGCTTCTAATTTAAACAATCGTAAGACCGTTTAGATATTGAAATGCGATTATTTAGCTCTTGGTAAACAATTATTTGAATCTATTGATGTTACAAATCACTTAGAAGGAGTGATGTGTTGAGAAGCCTTAATGCCTGGATAGAACACATGCCTTCTTTCCTTGTATCTTGCGTAATATATATGTATCTTGCATGGTCATCAAAACGCCTTCTCTAATCAACTCGTGTAATGGGTAAATCGCCAACTGATTAACTTGTCCGATCAAAATGCCTACTGCAAAACAGAAACAAATTCAGAAAGGGCCGAGTCACATATCTCACTTTCTTTAAGACGTTTTACGACTTTGTTCTTGCATGCAAACAAATTTGTTATTGCCATCATTGTCTCCAGAATGAAACGACTGTGTTCTTCAATTAGTTTTGCATTGAAACTAAGCGAAATCTCAACACTCAAATAGACACTTTTTGCTCGTAATCTCACAAAGAAAGTTTAAAGAAAGCTTTTCTTTTTTTTTTCTCTTCCTCAAAATAAAGAAGTAGAAGTATTTATATTGTAAGATAAAATGAATTCTAAGAAAGAATAAGCTTTACATATTTTTCTCCTAATTACTCTTGTTTGTAACCACCTATAAATATGTAAAGGTGCTGTCTAAAATCACAACATACAACACATAGCTTTTCATTTTACAAAAGAAAAACAAGAGTGAAAAGAGAGAGATCTTGTAAACTCATCTTCAAATAAAAGAAGTTCCTTCCCGTGGACGTAGGCTCAATCTTTGGCCGAACCACGTAAAATTGCTTTGTGTATCCTCTTTCCTACTCACTATACTTCATTTCTCTGTGCAGTCAACTCATAATTACAAAGGAAAGAAACTAGGGTTTCATGCCGTAGAGAGAAAAACGAAGAAGAAGGAAAAAAAAGAAAACATAATTTTGTTTCTTCTTTCTTGTCCTATTCTCTTTCTGTCTTCATGTACGGATAGGAATTCATCCTTCTCTCACGCATGTACGGCATCAAGAACCCCTACGTGGCTGCTTATCCTCCATGTTTCTCCATCTCTTGCAAATTAAAGGCATAAATAATTAAAGAGGCCCAACAAATTGGTATCAGAGCAAGGTTCTTGAGATCAAGAAACTGAATCTTGGAGAAATTTTAAAGAAGACAGACCTGAAATGGCTATAGTAAGAGTTGAAATTGAGAAGTTTGATGGAAAGGGAGATTTTGCATTATGGAAAGCAAAGATCAAAGCCTTGCTTGGATAGGAAAAGGATCATAAAGCCCTTTTAAATCCCTCAGAGCTTCCAACAACCCTTACAACAGCAAAAAAAGAAGATATGGAATTAAATGCCTATGGAACACTAATTCTGAACCTTAGTGACAACATAATTAGGCAAGTTCTAGAAGAAGAAACAACATACAAAGTTTGGAAGAAATTAGAAATCCTTTATGCCACCAAAGATCTCCCAAACAAGATGTATCTAAGGGAAAAATTCTTTACATATAAAATGGATTCTACAAAATCCCTTACAGAAAATCTAGATGAGTTCAAGAAAATAGTCTCTGACTTTAAAACCCTTGAAGATAAACTCACTGATGAAAATGAAGCATTTGTACTCTTAAACTTCCTACCCGAGATGTACAAAGATGTGTAAAATGAATTTAAATATGGGAGAGAATCAATCACAACAGATGTCATAATATCAGCTCTTAAAACTAGAGAATTAGAAATACAATCTACACAAAAGAAAAACCAAAGTGGAGAAGGATTGTTTGTCAAAGGAAAATCTCAAAACAATCAAGGTAAAAACAGCAATAAACCTTTTTCTAGTGAAGATAAGAAAGTTAAAATGAAAAAGAAATGCAAATACTGTAAAAAGAAGGGTCACACAATATAAAAGTGTTTTTTCCTTAAAAGAAAGAATTAAGAGAAAGAAAAGAATTCAAAAGGAAAACAACCAGAAGCCTCTATAATAGAAAGCTCCTTCACCTACACAAATGCCTTGGCATCAACCCTAGACCAAGCCAACCAAGTAAACCCTCTAGGAAAACATGACTGGGTTCTAGACTCAAGATGCACCTACCACATGACACCTTTTAGAACATGATTCAATACCTATAGAGAGATCATTGAAGAATCTGTATTCATGGGGAATAATAATGAATGTAACATTGCTGGAATTGGATCAGTTACCATGAAACTAAAGGATGAGACTGTAAAACTCTTTAGAAATGTAAGACATGTTCCTCATCTCAAAAGAAATTTAATCTCCCTAGGAATGTTAGACTCTCTAGGGTGTGAATACAAAGGGAAATGTGGAATTTTCCAAGTCTTTATGGGATCTAAAGAAGTCTTGGTTGGGGAAAAGGTAAATGATTTGTTCATGATAAAAGGAATAGAAATGATAGAAGAGGCAAACAGTGTGATATCTCTAGAATTAACTGAGGCTGATCTGTGGCATAAAAGATTGTCCCATATAAGCCAGAAAGGACTTGAGGCGCTATCTAAACAGGGCATTCTACCTTAGAACATATGCAACAAACTATCCTTATGTGAACATTATGTACTCGGCAAAGCAAGAAAACAAAGCTTCACCAAAGCACAACACACAACAAAAGGGATCGTAGACTACATCCATTCGAATCTATGGGGTCCAACATCCACTCCAAGCCTAAGTGGCTCAAGGTATTTTCTATCTTTTACTGATGATTTTTCTAGAAAAAGTTGGATTTATTTTTTAAAGACTAAAGATCAAACTTTTGAAAAATTTAAAGAATGAATATTAATGATAGAAAAAAAAATTGATAAAAAGGTTAAGTATCTTAGAACTGACAATGGTTTGGAGTTTTGTGGAGAAGTGTTTAACAGATTTTGCAAGAAAAGTGGAATGACAAGACATAAAACTATGACATACACACCTCAACAAAATGGAGTGGCAGAAAGACTTAACAAAACTATAATGGAAAGGGTAAGATGTTTATTATCAGATGCCATTCTAGAAGAAAAGTTTTGTGCTGAAGCTGTTGCCTATGTTGTGTACACATTGAATAGAAGCCCTCATACATCCTTAGGACTCCTAACTCCTGAGGAGAAATGGTCCAAACATTCACGAAGTCTAAATGACCTTAAGGTGTTTGGATGTGTAGGGTATGTCCACCAAAATCAAGAAAAGCTAAAGGCTAGAGCTGTTAAGTGCATGTTTGTTGGTTTTACAAAAGAGGTAAAATGTTTCAAGCTGTGGCATCCTACTAACAAGAGGTTTATAATTAGTAGGGATGTCCTATTTAGAGAAACATAAATGTTTATGCTAGGAAAACGCATCATAGAAAGGAACTCAAATGGTATAGAATCCCATAACACTCAGATTGAGGTGGAGAATATAGGAAATATTGCTCAACCTATCGGGGAACCAATAACTTCTAAACAAGAATTAAGTGAAGAGCAAGCTGAAGTAATTGAAGAACAACCTAACTTGAGCCAATATTCTCTAGCAACAGACAGACAAAGAAGGGTAATTGTTCCTCCTGCCAGGTATGCTCAAACTAACTACATAAGTTTTGTCTAAATTCTACAGTAGTTCCTAATGATTCAGAACCAAATTCCTTTAAGGAAGCAGTGAGTGGAAACAATGCTAAACAATGGATTGAAACAATGAATGAAGACATAAATTCACTGAAGGTGAATGACACCTGGACATTGACTTCTTTACCTAAAGGATGTAAACTTATAACATCTAAGCGGATCTACAAGTTTAAAGAAGAAATTACAAAAGATTCACAACCTAGGTACAAGGCAAGACTGGTAGCTAAGAGTTTCACTCAAAGAGAAGGTATTGACTATTTTGAAATTTTCTCCCCAGTAGTTAAACAAACCTCTATTAGACTCTTACTATCCCTAGTTGCTCAAAACAACTTAGAATTGGATCAACTAGATGTTAAAACCACTTTTCTTCATGGCTATCTAGAAGAAACAATTTATATGGTTCAACCTAAGGGTTTTGAAGTTCAAGGTAAGGAAGACCTCTACTGTCTACTAAAAAAGTCTATATATGGGTTAAAATAGTTTCCTAGATGCTGGTATAGAAGGTTTGATGACTTTATTGCTAGTTTAGATTTTAAAAGAAGTTCTTATGATATGTGTGTTTATATAAGTTCAACAACCTATAAGGACAAGGTCTACTTGTTACTCTATGTGGATGATATGCTCCTTGCATGAAGCTCTAAAGAGGAATTAACTCATGTCAAAGGCCTCTTGAGCAAAGAATTTGACATGAAAGATTTAGGAGAATTAAGGAAAATCCTAGGAATAGACATCACAAGAGACAGAAACCAATCCAAACTAAGCATAAACCAAACATCCTACTGTGAGAAAGTGATCAATAGATTCAACCTTACTAATGCCAGACCAGAGACTCTCCCAATTGCACAACATTTTAAGCTATCAGCAGACAATTCCCCTAGTGAAACTGACATAGAACACAAACTACAAATGAAAAATATCCCTTACAATCAAGCAGTGGAAAGCTTAATGTACCTAATGATCTCCACAAGACCTGATCTATCCTATTCAGCAGGTATATGGCTAACCCTGGAAGAAGACATTGGGAAGCCACTAAGTGGATAATTAGATACTTAATTTGGTCAAAGTATGCTAAATTGAACTACCAAAAGACCATAGAAACAGAACTAGAACTAATAGGATATGTGGACTCAAACTTTGATAAAAGGAGAAGCCTAACTGGATATGTATTTCTCTATGGACCTAACCTAATTAGTTGGAAAGCAACCCTACAATCTATTGTTGCTCTCTTAACTACAGAAGCAGAGTACATTGCACTAACAGAAGCTGTGAAAGAGGGATTGTGGCTAAAAGGATTAATGAAGGACTTTGGAATCAAACAATCGATTGTTAAAATCTTCTATGACAACCAAAGTGCCATTCATTTATCCAAAAAATCTCAATATCACAGCATAGCAAAGCACATAGATATCAAATATCACTTCATACGAGAGAAAATTGAAGCTAGAGAAATTCAAGTTTTAAAAGTTCATACGTCAGAGAACGCAGCAGACATGCTCACAAAGTCGGTCTTAACATTGAAGCTCTAGAAGTGCTTCGAACTGATAGACTTCAACTTGCCTGAAAAAGGATAGATCAGAAGACAACGTTAAGTCAAAGGAACTTAAAGGTTTTCAAGTTGGATTCAATATGGAGATTGTAAGATAAAATGAATTCCAACAGAGAATAAGCTTTACATATTTTTCTCCTAATTACTCTTGTTTGTAACCACCTATAAATATGTAAAGGTGTTGTCTAAAATCACAACATACAACATATAGCTTTTCATTTTACAAAAGGAAAACAAGAGTGAAAAGAGAGAGGGATCTTGTAAACTCATCTTCAAATAAAAGAAGTTCCTTCCCGTGGACGTAGGCTCAATCTTTGACCGAACCACGTGAAATTGCTTTGTGTATCATCTTTCCTACTCTCTATACTCATTTCTCTATGCAATCAACTCATAATTACAAAGGAAAGAAACTAGGGTTTCATGCCATAGAGGAAAAAATGAAGAAGAAGGAAAAAGAAGAAAAGGTAATTTTGTTTCTTCTTTCTTTTCCTATTCTCTTTCTGACTTTATGTAGGGATAAGAATTCATTCTTCTCTCACGCGTGTACGACATCAAGAACCCTTACGTGGCTGCTTCTCCTCCAAGTTTCTTCATCTCCTGCAAATTAAAGGCCCAAAGTATTAAAGAGGTCTAACATATATAATGGAGAAAAAGAAAAGAAAAGTTAGTGAAAAAATGGAGAATTTTAATTTTTGAAAAGCTTACAATTAAGGAAATTAAAAATTGAGACGTTAGAGATTAAATGTAAAATTTAATTAAAACGTTTGATTTTGTACTAAAGATACAAATATGATATCATTATTACAATTTACAATTCATCTCGCCTAGGATGGTGGCATGTGCATGAAGATTACAGCAAATTCTTGTAGTCATCTCCCCTAGGACGACATGTTAGTGTGAAGATTAGTAAATTTGATCGCCTAGCCATCTCTCCTTCAATGACAAAATGCCACTTATTTTGCTTTTCTTCTGGCCTTTTCAAACTCACATTTGGATGAACATTTTGTAACAATGACATCTTCAAAAATTTTAATCCACATCTATCACTTATCTAACTGGGATAGATGACTGACTTCTTAGATACTGGTATATGATTTTGTAGCAAATCTAAACGATCTTGTATCAAATCTTAACAATATATATGATATTGTACCTTAATCTAAATGATCTTGGGTACACGATCTTGTACCATGTTCGTTTAGATATTGGTACATGATCATTTAGATCTTCGTAAATAATCGTTTAGATCTATCACTTATATATTTAAGATAGAGAGTAGTCTATCTTTGTCTATTTGAGATAGGCAACTGGTCATTTAGATATTGATACACAATCGTGTAATGAAAAAAGAAGATAAGAGATGACAAAGAAGAAATGCTGGAAGGGGAAAAGAAGAAATCACGAACACGAAAAAGTGAGAATATAAAGAAGGAGAAGTAATAATATGAATAAGATGCAGTAGAATTCAATACTCGTTTCGAAAAATTCAAAACCAACAATGGAAAATATGAAATTGATGAAAAAACAATAATGATGGCTTCATGAGCTTTTTTCTTTGTTATACAGGCCGTAAATATTTTTGCATTTTGTTATATATATATATATGTAAATTAACCTCTTATTTATTTATTTTTGTTATTTTAAATTTATTAAACTTCTATATAAAATAATGTCTAAATACAAAATACCTTGGATAAATTTTTAATACGAATGAAAAATGAAATATATATTTAATTTCTCTTTAATTTATATGTGAAAATATTTTATTGAGTATTATAAAAATATTTTTGTATTTTTCTTTGAAGAAGTCTAATTTTTAAATTAAATACTTTTTTAGAAGGGAAATTGCAACAAATAACAAAAACATTTAGAAAAAAACAGTTTATGACACCTATTTTTTACATATTGAGAATATAGAAAAATTAGTGATATTAAATAACTATCAGACAATAATCATAGGGTTATTGAAGAGCTATTGGACGATAATCATAGGGTTATCGCCTTTTGAATTTGCTACTTTTGTAATTTAGAAAATATAGTGACATGACCTTATTATCATAATTTGTTTTGCTATTTTTGCAAGGGTCCCTTTTGAGAAATCTTCATTAATAGAAAAAAATGGATATTAAAAAAATTTAAATAGACTATAAAGAATTCAATAAATTTTACTGTATTTTGTAATTGGTTTTAATTTTTTTTTTGTTATATTGATATGAGTAATTTAAAATAAAATATTGTTTTTTACGAATTTTGATTTAATTGTTTATAATCCAAAATCAACTCAACATAAATTATTTTTTTTGAATAATTTAATCATATCTATTTTTGTAAAATTTAAAATTGAGTTCGAAAAGAATTAGATTTTTTAAAGGAAAATTATTGTAAATGGAATTTTTTTTGAAAATATTTTAAAATACAGTAAAACATAAAATTCTCTGTTAGAATCACTGATAGACACTAATAGATCTCTTTTGTAAATATTTTGGTTTATTTCATTATATTTGGAAAGGTCTCTTTTTAAAATTTCATTTTTTTATTGGAGGAAATTAAAAGTTTATGAATTTTGATTTGTTTTAGAAAATTCTATTTGGCCTCTAAATAGTAAAAGCCCAATAATAATTGTTTTTAGAATATTGTTAAATTAAATGCCTAAAAGAAATATTCTTGTTTAGAGATATGTTAAGGGGAATTACTTAGTAAAAAATTGTAAATTTTGAAGCACAATAAATTATTATTAAAAGGATAATTTATATAAATATGACAAAACCTAAAAATATTTATAGTCTGTTGAACCAAAAAATAAAAATTCATAAAACCATCATTGTACGTTCATAAATTTCAAATTCGTCGCTTCTCTTTCTTCTTCTTCTTTGTGGTTTATTTATCTTCTTTGTGATTTCTTCACCCCCTCTTCCAAATTTTCTTTCTTTTATTCTTAAATGATTTATTCTTCTGTTTATATCTCATATTTCATCTTCACCATTTTTGACAAGATTGTATGAAGAAACTATTTCACGATTGTTTCAATATTCTTCTTCATGTTCCTCATATTGTAGAATATCAAGATCGTAATATCGTTTTAAATGATCAACACGATTGTTTAAATTTAAAGCATTTGTTCCATCGTTTAAAAAGAACGACATGATCGTGTATCATGATCTAAACTATCGCTTACCATAGTCAACACGATTGTTTTGCATGGTTAACACGATCGTTTACCATAATAAACATGATTGTTAAATTTGATGTTTTTAACGATCTTTACATTGGATGACACGATCGCTTACCATAATCAACACGATTGTTTGCCATGGTTAACACGATCGTTTAAATTTGAAGCTTTTTTCCTCATCGTTAAAAAAACTACACGATCGTGTATCATGATCTAAATGATCATAGATCATTTGTCTACATTGTAGTACACAATTGTTTAAAAGAAGATTACTCACTGACACGTATGGTCGATTAATCGCGTGTTGATTGGAGTATTTTTGGTATTTTACTAGTTTGTTTTATTTTTGTAAAAAAACCTTATTAAAATGAGTATGAATTTTAAGCTAATAATTAAGTGTATAATATTCATGCCAAATTTCAAATAGGGAAAACATACTTCACGTGATACCAAGAATTTGTTTGAAGGGGAGATTAACATTACTTGTATTAGAGAAAATTTGTTGGTATGAACTAGGACCCCATTATATTACCTTTGGGACCAATCACACATTCAAGAGTCAAGAAACTACTACAATTAATATTAAATTCTCATGTTCAAAAGGAGGTAAACTCAATTAAGGAGATTTGAGCAACAACAATTGGTCAGAAGTTTTGTAATTGGTTTAAGTTGATGCTACAAGATGAAACAAATTAAACTTTGTAATTTATTTTATTTTTGCAAAAATATATCTTATTTTTGGATTATTTCATTATTGGACCCATATATACTTATTTGGGTTTTAGTTTCTTTGACTTAAGGGTAGAAGAAACATTTTCTGTCCCTTTAGTTTAGTAGGTTGGGTTTAAATTTAAAGCAGAGAAACAAAATATAACTTGTTAGTTTGCAATTCATGAAAGAGTCTCATCACCAATATTTTGAAATTCTTGATTTAGGGTTGCATGTCAAGAATAGGAAAATTGTATCAAATGACAAAAAAACATTTAGAAAAAAATAGCTCATGACACCAATTTTTTGCATATTGCAAATATGGCAAAATTGGTGATATCAGACGGCTATTAGACGATAATATCATAGGGCTATCAGAGGGTAATCACTTTTAAATTTGTTACTTTTGCAAATTTAGAAAATGTTGTGACATGTGCTCTATTATAATAATTTTTTTTGCTACTTTTGCAAAAGTCCCCCCAAAAATATGCAGATAAGTTTGATCAACTTGCTTGTGGAGTGTCGTGTATAGATACCCCTTATTATAACCTCTTTTATTAGAATAATAAGTCAAAATGCATGACAAGAGGATTAAAACACATAACTTATATTTTAAATTCATAAGTATTCAGAAATACATCTGACATAAATATCATGCCTGTTTTACGCGATTGCCATGTATAAACGTATGATGATTAAAAAAGGAGAAACTAATGAATCGCAGGGGATATCTCGCGCAAAGGCTATGCAGTGGGAACTCATTTGGTTACTAACACCTCTAGGCAAGGAATTACATCATCACGCAAGGAAGATTCGCTAGAAGATAAGAATGGTAGTTGGAGATGATGTGACTTATCGCAGGCTACTTTCGGCATGTCAGAATCAGAGGAATAAAAGTTTTTCGCTTAAAGTTTCCTATATAAAGACTCCTTCTTCACCAAGATGAGAGGGTGTGAATAGACCAAAGAGCCCATATAGACCAAAGACCGAGAGAGAGACGGAAAGGAATAGCCTTTCCACCGTCTGTAAACGTTTTCTTCTTCTTCTCCAATCAGTTGTAAAAGCGAGCGCCTTGCTCTTGAGTAGGAAAGAATCCATACTTCGGTTGTCCCCTAACTTGTAATACTTTCCATTCTCTCTTATCTCCATTTTTGTATTATTTGTAATATGTACTATTTATATTGTACATAATGACTAGAGGCAAACATTCTTTGTATATGTTACATGTTTATACCTTTTCATTAGTCAATGTGTTATTGGTGGTTTAAGTTGGTGATAACATTACTATAAATTTAGCCTTCTTTGATGTTCAAATTAAAGCATGTAAAAAAATGTCTACCTTGATGGTCTTTGCCCATCAAGTAGGCAAACATCAAGAAAGCTAGTTTTCTTAATAGTCAAAATACGTCATCAAAAGCTCAGGTGGAGATTTGAACCCGAGACCTTTTATCCACAGGTAGATATAGGTGCTAGTGGAGCTAAGTTGTATGTACCTGTATGTAATTATTATAATAGAAGAAAATAATTATCATCTGATATGTAATTAAGTTTGTTTTCTTTAAAGATTTTACATTTGATCTTTGTTTTCTTTAAAGATTTTACATTTGATATCACTCATAGAGTTTGTCTTCTATTAATACTTCAGTGTAATACTA
This sequence comes from Cucumis variabilis, assembly GCA_037974545.1. Lineage (NCBI taxonomy): Eukaryota > Viridiplantae > Streptophyta > Magnoliopsida > Cucurbitales > Cucurbitaceae > Cucumis > Cucumis variabilis. The sequence continues at coordinate 2,919,300 of JBBPDI010000002.1, forward strand.
GGATGATAATTGTTTTCTTTTATTTTGCTGTGATTTAAAATTATGATTAAGCTTCCAATAGTAGTGTTTCATAGTGGACAGTGGGATGATACAAATAAATACTTGAATTATAAGACTACAGGTGTATTGGTTGATGAGACAATCTATTTTGAAAATTTAGTGAGCTTGATATTAAGGGAAGTTCGATTGGATGCATCTCTTTCTTCAATATAATTGTTAATCTTATTGGATTATGGCATCACTGATATTCAAACTATGGTTGAAATTCATGAAGATAAAGATGTTGCTTTGTTTCTAAGTTTAGTTAAAGGAAAAATTACAAGACATCCATTAGTTGCCTATGCTGCACATGTCTCTATGGATTTAGAATGGTCATCTAGTGTTGTTAATAGTGGGACGAATAATTTTCCTTATCTGCTACTTTCTTCTTCAATTGATGATGATTTTGAAATTCTTACGCATATTCATGTTAGTAGGTTGTCTTCTACATTCGATTTGAAAGAAAAGGATATGTTTGCTAGCATGGAACTACTATCAAGGGTGGGGAATTATGGCGACTAAGAAAGTATATTGCTAATCATGATTTCTCCATGAATGTGATTCAAACTACTCATAGACAAGCATCTTCATCACAGGTTAGTGATTGTATGATAAAAGACTTTAGTTCTTTTGACCGCTCGACTCCAAATGATATTATGAACCACGTGTGCACTAAACTTGGTGTAAATGTTAGCTACTGTAAAATGTGGAGGGCAAAGGAACTTGTTATGAATTCTTTGAATGGTGAAGCAAAAGAATCTTATGTCTTGATTTCCAATTTTTTTACGATACTAAAACAAATTAACCTAGGTATGTTTTTATTCTTATAATTTATATCATCAATCAAGCTTTTAATGATGATATAAAAGAAATTAACCTAGGTCTATCATTGATAAGGTCTATCAGTGGTAGGTCCTAGAGTAAATGAGCATATCATTAGACTGATGACATGTTGGTTTACTATAGGGTCTATTAGTGATAGATGTCGTATTAGTGATAGTAAATGAGCATATCATCAGACTGATGACATGATTGTTTACTATAGGGTCTATCAGTGATAGATGTCGTATTAGTCATAGTAAATGAGTATATCACTAGATTGATGATATGGTGGTTTACTATAGGACTATCAGTGATAGATGTCGTATCAGTGATAGTAAATGAGCATATCATCATACTGATGACATGGTGGTTTATTATAGGATCTATCAGTGATAGACCGTATCAGTGATAGTGAATGAGCATATCATCAAACTGACGATATGGTGGTTTACTATAGGGTCTATCAGTGATAGCATGTATCAGTGATAGTTCTTATCAATGATAAACCATATTAGTTATATAGTTCTGGTGATGTGCTAATTACTATAAGGTATTAGTGCTAGACTACATCAGTGACAGATCTATAGTAAAAGAACATGTTATTTGTCTTTGATATATATGTATACATGTAATTTTTATTTCAGGTTCTGATACAGAAGGACATAAATTACATGTTATTTGTCTTTGATCTAAAGTAATACATATAAAAATCTATCTTTGATGTTGATACTAACATTGATGAAGCAGTTGCTTATGCAAAGAATGCAAAGAAGATGTTCTTTCTACAATATTTTTTTCCTTTACAACATATACTTCTTCAACCAATCTATCATTTTCTAACTCCACAAAATATCTAAAGTACTTAGATGCCTTTTCTTCTTCAAATGCAAAAATGGGGGCCGAAGATAGCTAAAAAAATATTTAATTTGTATTAAATAAAAAAGAAACTTATGCAAATGTATTTGTAGAGAGCAGATTATCACTGATACGAATATATCACTGATAGATCAATATTAGTGACATTGGAGATAATCTTTCAATAATAGATATCACTTTTATTAACAACAAATTTAGAAAACACTAAACAAAATTAAAAACTTACTTTTTTGTTTTCCAAAAACACATTGGCTTTAAGATCGTGCCAATCTCCTGGTACACTGGATTCCTAATTTAATATTCTTAGGCAGCCTTTTCCTATTCTTGTCACATATCCACTAGCAAGTTGAAGAAGTATTTCGTATGCCCAATAAACAAGAACTATAGGGAAGCCTTGTAGAAAGGCACATGATTTAGATTCTAATTATAACTTTTTAGACTTCCTTTTCAATTTTACAGCATTTTGAATGAATTGCTTTGTCAAACTATAGCACAACCTTCCCCAAGGATAACTCCTAAACTTCTCTTTATCATCCAACATTTTTACATGTTTCAAATCCAAAATATTGTGATTTTGTCTAGGAATCAAAATATTGTATAGGAAGTAAATATTAGCTAATTTTGCTAGTTCTTGTTCATCAATGCAGGTTTTAGTGATAGTTAAAAGTAGTCTTCAATTCTTGTCTACTAATGGAAGTATTATTTCTAAAAGAAATTATTTAACCATAGACACATTTTCTTTCATTGTATCTAAAACATTCTCAATAGGGTATTCACCATAATTTAACCGTGTAATCAAACAAAAATCTTGCAAGCCAAACTCCACAGTTTTACCTTCAGTGTTAGAAAGAATAACATTGTTGTTTGTCAAGACACATTGTCTTCTAATCAATTGTGCTAATAGTTGTAAAGGTATTTTGGTTATTTTCTGATTTAGTAAGTGTGCAAATGGTCCTTCTTTAAACAAATCTAGACAACTAGGTGATAAGCTTTCAATAATATGGTATGTAGTTTGTAGATTACAGTAAACAGTGATTCTCAAGGTAGACTTCCACATTTCTTTGAGAATAATTAGTTGTTTTCCCGATTTAAAGCAAAATAATTGTTACAACTATGCAATATAACAACTTAGGAAATATATATATATATATATATGGGATACCTTTTCTTTTTTAATCTTTTTTTTTTGTTTGATGAACGTTCATGTATTGAGGCTCTTTTTGCCCCTTTTTCATTTGGTTCGCTTTTCATAGTGAATTTTTTTATCCATCTATTGTAATTATAATAAATACATCAACCCAATGAAAACAGATTAACATGCCAAAAAAACAAATTCAACATCCTCCAAATCTATCAATCACTAATAAAAACATATCACTAATAGACCATAAGCAACATCCCACACAAAATATGCATATTAAACTAAAGTATTTACTAAACATATTCAAGGTCTATCAATTATAGAACGTATCGTTGATAGATTAAGAAACAACACTTAAACTAAAACATCCACCAACACACCTTACCGCAAACAAACCAAATATCCTCAAGGTCTATCAAGTCTATCAATAATAGAAACATATCATTGATAGACCATAAGCAACAACATATAGTTGCACATTGAACTAAAGAATCTACTAATGTCTCAATGCAAACAAACTAAACATCCCTCAAGTCTATCACTGATACAAACATATAACTTATAGACTATATCCCTAAGCAACAAAACACAAACTGAAAACAGATTAGCATGCCAAAGAAAGAAGTTCAACATCCTCCAAATCTATCAATCACTGACAAAAATATACCACTTATAGACTATAAGCAACATCCCACACAATATATGCACATTAAACGAAAGAAACCAAACAAACAAGTTTAATATCTGAACACAAACAAGTTCAACATCCTTCAAATCTATCAATCATTGATAGAAACATTTCGCTGATAGACTTTAAGCAACATCACACAAAGAATGCAGTTTAACTTAGCTCTTTTACTAACTTAACATATCACTGATCTTCTACTTACCAAACCTATCAACCATTCAATTTCAAACAAATAGAAAAAGAAGAAAATCTATTTCAAATATATTACACCAAAACAGAAAACAAAAATACCAGAAGAACATGAACTGAAGCATAAATCCTAAAGCAAAGCTGAAAACCTGAAGCAAAGAAAGTGGAAGCCGATGAAGTGGAGAATGTGAAGCGAAGCCGAATACAAAGGCACTGGAATCGCAAAAGAAAATTGGAATATGAAGAAAAGAGAAGACAGTGGAAGACGAAAGGAATACGTAAAGTGTATTTGGGGGGCATTTTTGTCTTTTATCTTCGAATTTAATTAAAATTTGCCATCATTGCAATTCTTTTAAAGATTTTCTATATCCTTAATTAATTTGTAGTAATTTTCTACATTCCCAGTCAGCCCTAAATTTTTTTCTTGACGGGCAATGGCGATCAAGATATCATTTTTATTAATGGACCTTGCACCCATGATTTTTTTTTGTCTTTGTCCATCAACAACCCCTAGACCTATCAAGAAAATTCTAAACCTATCAAAAAATCAGAGACAAATATACATATATTATATTTTATGATGGCATTACAAATCAAGAAAATTCATCATTTGATAGGCCTTGTCCAACAAGAAAACCTAACTAACTTGATGGGCATTGCCAATCAACTAATACATTATCTTTGATGTTTATTGTCCATCGAGAAATTGTTTTCTTGAGGTTTGTGGACCATCAACAAAAATAAGAAAATTTTGCCCATGAAGAAAATAAAGAATCCACATTTTTTACGTTTTTCGTACTTCTTCAACAAAATAAAGGGATTTTTCTTGACGTATATGACCGTCAAGATAAACAGTGTATAAAAAATATATTTCTTGATGACTTTGCCATGACCATCAAGAAATCAAAATTTGCGTTCTTTAAGAAAGATAAAATTTGTAGTAGCGTAAGTTCTTGATAAGAAGTCTAGCCTATAATTCTTATCACATTAATTAAGCTATATTCATCGCTTGGCCAGTGTCAATCGCCAACTACTCGAGAGGGAAAGTAGCAAGAATAAGACTACTGTGCGCAAGGAGGAGTTTGACAACAAACTCTACCTTAGTGAGATAACTTCCAAGACTTGTATCCCGAAAGACAAACAAGTGTGAACATTTGGCGTCTAGAAATTGCTGTCCTTAAACGAGAAGTTCTATAAGTATTATAAGTACATTCTTCTAGATATATCTCGCCTAATCAAGCATAATCATTTGTATCCCGAAAGGTGAGCAACTGTGGCATCTGAACACTTCGAGAGAAGCTCATCTTAATCATGAGTTTGTGAAGCAAGTTATATCATAACGAAGTTCTCGCATTCCTTAATTGCCTAACAATGCTTAGACCTTCATTTACCTTTTTCTCGCATACAAGTTAGTTCGTAATTCCATCTCGCATCCATTTATTCTTCTTTATAGATTTTCTTGCCATATATACGTAGTTTTAATCCTGGTTCTGATTAATTTTTTTATACTTTATTTAATTAATTCTTTTATACTTCCTAGATGATAAGTAATTCCTAGAACTAATGTCTTGAATCAATTCCTTGTGTTAGACCTAGCATCATCCAGGTAAATCTACTATTTCACTTGCACTTGGGCAAGCAGTAGGAAAACTTGTACTTAACGAGGACTTAGCTATTACGCGTTAAAGAGGTACATAGTGAGCATCTCGCATGCTTTGATCATGACCCATGACTTACTAGATAAAATTAATCACGCAGTACGGAAAGATATAGTGAGCATCTTATGTGCGATGAACATGCTTCATGAAGTATTGCCTAGATTAGAATTACACTATATGAATGTGAAACTACTAAGTCCAAACGAAAAGAATATATAACACAACCAAGTGTTCCAACGTGACATAAGGAACTAGTTCTCTTTCTCTTTTGGTCTTCAATCAAAGGATAATCCAAATCTAATCCTTTTCCTTGGATTGTGTTAAATTGATCGAGGGTTTTCAAATTTGGTATTAGAGATTCAACAATTGGATTCCTAATTTTCAAATTCCAGGTTTTTCATATCATTTGGTATCAAGACTACTTTAGATCGAGTATATATGTCTAATTGTTTTTCAATTGAATCTTTCTTGTTAGGGTGGTCTTATTTTGTCTTGTTTGAAAAGAAAAAAAAAACAAAAATTTGGATCGAAAACTAGTGTGTCAGCAACTTCAACATTTGAAATTGAAAAAAAATTGTTTGAATTCACAAGTATTACTTTAGAAATTGAAAATTTTGAGAAAAAGTTAGATTAAAAACGACGGGATTTATGCATTTGAAATTGAAAAGAAGAAAAAAAATGATACGATGAAACATAAGAAAATCAAGGAAGTAGCATGTCAAGTAGACATGTGAATTAAGCTATTAAATTTTGCAGAAGTTTTAAGCTGCCGATAATCAAAATAAAGATTGAATAGTCTTAGAAGTGCATTTACTTGCTCAATTTTTTTCGATAAAATTAGTGTCTTTTAGTTTTTATTATTAATTGTTTGATTCTTTTTATCATTATTTTATCTTGTTGAATCTAAATATTGATTTACAACAGCAAAACTATTAACAACTTGCACAATAGACTGAAGACCACGATCACGATCTCTTTCTAAAAAGTAGAAATCATTTGAAAAGGGTGAGCTAAATAGCCTAAAGAGTGACGATTTTATAAAATATACTTTTGAAATAAATAAACTATAGTCTTTTCCATAAATCATTCATAAAACATAACATAAGGTATAAAATCTTAAAACTTTCTTTATGCTAAACTCTTTTTGTCTTTAAAATTCTATTTTCTTCCTAAAGTAAATTTTTGTTTACTTGTCTCTGTTAGTTCTTTCTTTTCTGAAACAATTCTTTCTCTTTTATCTTTGTTTATTCTATACCCTGAAAGTGGTTAATCTAATAATTTTGGTCAAGATAGTAGAGCTCTGGTCATACTATCCTGCCTGAATTCGATGGTCAATGGCTAAGTGGTCAACAAAGCCTCATACTCCTGACTAGGCAAATTGACTGTCGAGAACTCGGTATATCTAACAACATGGTTTTCTCACTTAAAACCTTTCTCATCAAACTCATGCTTTTGGAATTATCTCACTAAAACAGTAAACAATTTTATTTCAAAAACTTTAAACATACTCTTGAATCATTGCTTGCAAATCTTAATAGTAACTTATTGATAATTACATGCTTTGTCAAAACATTTTTAAACTCATGCTTTGGAAACACTTTCTAAATAAGTATACTCAAATAATTTTCACAAATTTATTTACTAATTGAAATATGGCGACCATCACAATTCAACAAATATTTCAAAGCATACTTGAACAATTGCTTCTAAAATATATTTAGAAACTTTATTTAGAAAACATTTTGTCACTCACAGTTGGTAGCTTAAACCCTCGGCTTGTAAAATTGTCTGTTCTCCTCTTGAATTGAAATAATGAAAAAAAATTCCATTTAATTCCCTTTTATCATAACTATATCAAAACATTGCTTAAAATTTCAAAAAATTACCAAAACAACCGAAAATCACCCATTGACATGGCTAGTGCGCAAGGGCTGAGCAGGGCACAGGGCCTCAGCAGGCTTTGCCACATGCTAACTTCCAAGGGGCATGTCACATGCCTCACTTGGCTACACACTCAGTGTCTCATCTGCATCCCTTGTGTGCATGGTTGTCGCGTTCCTCGCATTGCTTGCCTTCATGCGCAGGTCGTGCCACATAGTCCTTAACCATGTGACTAGCACAAGATTTTCGATACACCACTAAAGTCTTTGAACCTAACTTTCACTGTCCATCTCGCCAGGCAACTCTTGACTCCTAATAAGCCACAACACTGTCCATAAATCAATTTCTCAGCCAGAACTGAAGTCCTAGTTGGAAAATCATAACTAAAAATCCAAACTCTTTTTGGTAAAACATTTTTCTACAACGTTGTTGGAAAATGTCTTAACTTTCATACCTCAAAAACTCAACGATATGTGTTTTGTAGCCTCCTTAGTGTGAAGACTACTTAGATTTCTTTCGAAAATGACCTTTCTCCCTTCTTTTTGCTCCAACTCAACCGTACTCTCCTCAAATTCAATCAACAGTCCCAATTTAGAAAATAGAGTCAATTTTTTAACTTTTGAGAGTAATTTCAGCCAAAATGCACATGTAAATTGAGAGAAATTTCATTCTGAAGTGACCCTTGCATGAACCTTTATTGAGACCACCTACTTTCAAAATTTATCTTAAGCATGCAGAGGACACCTGTAAAGCATTGACTGACTCCACCTCTTCATTATCCCATCTAACGAAAACCCCAAAGTGGCCAACATCAAGCCAAACACCTAGCTAACCTCTTAAACATGGTCGCAACCACTCCTTCTTCCTCGCGTGCAAGCATATTCTTCCAACACCATGTTGCCTATCCTTCTCACCTAGCCTCTTAATGCCTAATAACCTTCAAATGACAAGCTTTTCTCGCTTAGGTAAACTCTTATCGCCTCATGAAACTTCTTTTGGAGGTCCTTCTTGCCTAGTGTCCTTCCACCAAGTATTGGCCGCCTAGCTATCTATAAACGCCTAGATAACCTTTCCTATTTTGGCCATCCACTGAGCCCAAAATGACACTTATCATTCTTATTTTGTTTTCCTTCTTTCCACCTACCATGACAAACTTAAAATAATACTTTATCTTAAGCTTACATTTCCATCTTAACTTCAGTCAAAACAAACTTTCCATATTCTTTGGAATACTAAAGTTTCTTAGGGTTTATAGAGGTAGTTATTTGGCACTTGAAGACTTTAATCAATGCTTGAAGTTCACAGAAAAGAACAAAGGTTACAAGCTAGGGAAAGACTTAAAGTAAGGAGGTGAATTGTGAGAGATTCTAAGAAGGAAGAAGACTCAGAGCAAAATGAATTCAACTTTAACCCTATTATAGATAAACATAGGACAAAGGATGGACATGCCTCGAGAGAAAAGAAATGTTTTTACAATAGGAGACCACAAGGTAGAAGAAAAAACCACAATGGAAATCGAGGTTTTGGAACATTAAAGTTAAATTTTCAAAATTTTCATTGTTTGTCTAATCTTGAAGACTTTTTCCCATGGAGACATGAGTTGGAACATATATTTCGTGGTAACAATCTCTCTAACGAGAAGAAGATAATTGCCTCCATAACACATTATTGTAAAGGATATTCACAATCATGGTGGGACAAGGTGTGTTCTACGAGGAGGAGGTGTTATGAGAGTTCAGTGGAAAAATGGCAAGAGTTGAGAGAGCTCAAAACAAGGTATTTTGTGCAAAAGCATTACTTGAGAAATTGTGCACAGAGACTTTAGGCATTGTGTCGAGGAGTAAGAGTGTAAAGGATTATTTCAGGTACATGGAGATGTTGATGGGATTTAGATTTGATATAAATGAGGATGAAGAGAACACTATGGCCAAATTTCTTCCATGGATTAAATATTGATGTGTCTAAAGGTGTTCAAGTGCAAAGTGCGATGATATGAGAAAACTAGTGCATCTTGCAACGAAGGTTGAAAAGCATTTTTAGAGGCCCAAATCAAGGTATACTTCTAAAATTTTTTCCATTCAACTTTTTGGAAACAATTCCACAATTACTAAATTTAAAGTCAAGATATAAAGTGATAAAAGTAAAAGTAAATCAAAATCTTCATAAGAAACAAAACTCAAGGTGTAGGTACCAAAAGTGAAAATAGAGACATAAAGTGTTGGAAATTAACGTTAATGAGTGGGGCATATAAATAAAGAATTTCCTAATAAGAGGACAATGATAATTAGAGAAGAGATAGTCATTGATGTGAACAAAGATGACAAGACAGAGAATTTAGTGAGTGACGAAGAAGAAGAGGAAGAAGTGGATGTTGTCTATAGTCAATAGAAGAGTTTTAAGTACGCATGTGAACGAGGATGATTTGGGGAACTAGAGAGAGAATCTTTTTCGTACACGTTGTCTTGTACAAACTGTATCGTGTAGTGTTGTGTATAAATCGTTTTTCAAATAGATAGAGATAGATCACTACCTATCCTAAATAGATAAGTGATAGATCTAAATGATTGTTTACCAAGATCTAAATGATGGTGTACTAATATCTAAACGACTTTGGTACAAGATTGTGTACTAAGATCATTATAATTTGGTAGACGATCGTGAACCAAGATCGTTTAGATTTGGTATAAGATCGTTTACCCAAGATCTAAACAATCATGTACAAATATAGTTTAGATTTGGTACACGATCGTTTAGATTTTAGTACTCAATCGTTTCGTTTAGATTTGGTACAAGATCATTTAGATATGCTACAAGATCTTATACCAAGATCTTTAGATATTGGTACATGATCCTTTAGATATTTGTACACGATCATTTCATAAACGATCTTGGTACAAGATAATTTAAATTTGGTACAAGATCATGTGCTAAGATCGTTTTACCCATATCTGAACGATCGTGTACCAATATCTAAATGATTATGTATCAAGCTTTTCACGTTTTTATGTGGTCAATTAATCGCAGAGTATTTTTGTTATTTCACGTTATGAGCTTCTTCGCTTTTTTGTTTTCGAAATTGTTCTATACGTATAAATATTTTTATATATTTTTTTATAGTTTTGAAAAAACTCCTAATTATAACCTAAATAAACAAGCCTATAAGAGAGTAATAATTCTCTAAATTTTCTCGTTTTTACCTAAGTAGGTTAATAAGCTATTATTTTACACAAAAGTTAAGCTATTTTTCCTTTCAGATCTTTTTATCCTCGAGTTTTTCATTTTATTTTTTTTAAAAGAACACACACATATACTTTCAATTTTCCTTTTCAGTTCTCTTTATATTAAGTTTTTTTTAAACGAGCAAACGTATATATTTGAAAGTTCGATATATTTAAATTTTCTAGGATAAAAATCACAAATACTTTTCAAAGCTTTTGTATCCAAAATTAGAATTGAAATATGATTTAAATAATTGAAAACAAATATGGCCAACAATATGGAATAGAAAGTAATAATCTGGAAGTGATCCTTCTTGACCTTTAAGCAATCAGGAATCTATTTGGTGGAGCAATCATGGAATAAACCAATGATCATAAAAATTCATAAAGAATTACGATATCCCGAATAATGACAAAGAAAAAGAAAACATTAATGGTATATTTGTGTGGCTAAGCTATGTCGACTGCCATGTTTCGTGTGGCTATTTTATTTTATTGGTGGATAACCCAATGTTTTCAAATAAATATTATCCTAATTATTTTTAGAAATTGCAACTCTACTTTATATTATTCTTTTAAAATTATTTTTCTTCAAAGAATTGTCATGCTACCATATTCAAATTAAGAAAATAGAAAATTCATGTCATGAATTTAAGTTTCAATAATTTTATAATTGGAAAGCTTTATTGAATTAAATAGGATTAATTTAGAAGTATTTTTAAAAATAGTAAAATAAATTTAAAATATTAACAAAGATCTGTATTATTACTAGATAGTAATAGAATTTGTTATAGGTTATAAATATTTTGTAAAATTTGCTATTTTAAAATTTTTTCCATTAGTTCGTATGTATAGCTAACAAAATATAAAATTTTAATAGAAAGATTTGGTAAGTTTTGCATGCATCACTCATGGAATTAAAAGTAGTCTTTTAGATATTGTAACTCTAGTTAAATTTTATTTTAATTTTATTCTCTAGTTTGAGAGTATATTAGATTTAGAAAAATTTTCAAAAATAGTAAATTTTATAAAATATTTACAACCTATAGTAAATTCTATCACTCATAATCATTCATATTCTATAGTGATAGAAAACTATCAGTAATAGAATCTAAAATTTTGCTATAGTTTGTAAATATTTTAATTTTTTTGCTATTTTTAAAATGCCCCTTGGATTTAACGTGGCCTATGGGCATTCTCTAATTTTTTGTTCCAAGCCACTTATTTTATTCTGTCAGTTAAGTAAAAATAATTCTTTGATTAAATAAGAAAAAATTAAAAGATAATTACATAATTAAACAACTTGATTAGAGGTGTTTAATCTATACTATATAAAAGTATTTATAGAGAGAAACTTTTTTCTCTTCATTTTGCCTTTTTTAAAATTTGGATTACTTAGGTACAACTTTGGTTTTCTTGAAATTAGCATTTTCATTTCATTATATTTATAATTATGGAGAATTTTTAAAAATAACAAATTTTAAAAAATATTTATAACCTATAACAAATTCTACTAATGATAGTCATTGATATGTTATGGCGATAGAATACTATCATTGATATAATCCAAAATTTTATCATAGCTTATGTATTTTTTCCCCAAAATCTTTATTTTTTCTTAATTTGTTTGTTGTATATGTGTATTTTTTTTTTTATCAATTCATTCTCTCAATTTCTTTTCAAGAATGCTGAGCAATATTTGTGCATTAATAAGAGATGCATATATGCTTTGACAAGTATCAATCCTTTTGGCTTCCATAGATATTTTCAAATTATTTTATATAATGGTCTTACACCAATAATAGAATATTTTATAATATTTTAAGTCTCTCACTATAACATTTTTTAATGGGTAATTATAATGGATGGCCAATTTAACAATAATAATTAAAGATATAGCAATATTTTAAAAAAATTGTAAATATAGCAAAACTATCGCTGATAGACATGTATCACTGATAGATTCATATGGATCTATCAATGATAGACCAATATTTACAACATGGTCTATCACTGATAGACTTATATCATTGATAGAATTTGTCAAATTTTGCTATATTTGCAAATTTTTTAAAATGTTGCTACATACTTAATTATTTTGATTCTAATTGCTAAATTTGCAACTATCCCTTTTTTAATACAACTTCTAGCTATAACTATATAAAGTCAACATTTCTTTTATATAAAAACATTTTTTTTTTGTAATTTGTTTCTTTTTCTTTTTCAACTCACCCACTAAAAATTTCTTTGTTTGTATGTAGAGTAGTGAAGAAGGGTTTATGATCAAAGATTGATCGATTATGACAAATTATGAACGATTTAGTAGTGCCAAATTTGAAGAAAGGTGTCTTATGAGATTGTCAAAAATGGTGAGCCTGGAAGAGTTATGAAGATATCGAAAATGAAATTGTAACGTTAATTTAAGCTCTCGAAAGAGCTTTAATTTTCACATCAAAATTTCAATTTGGTTGTTGCTGAAAGTTTGTTATGATGAAATCATTCCTCTTTGAGATGTGAAATATAATGCATGACTTTAATTTACACCTTTCCAAATTACCCACATTAGATTAGTTTAGTTTTTCTATATGTTTTTTGAATTATTTAAATAATAAAGTCATCTAATAGTTAGTTATAGAATGTAGAATGGAGAAAGTTTGGTGTCTAATATTATCCTGTGTGTGCTTACTTTCATGTTCATAAAAATTATATATGTTGAAATAATTTGAGATCACACAACTATCATAATTATACAATATGAGATTCTACTATTGAATACAAATTCATATTATGCTATTTATACAAATCTCACTATTTTTATGTACTAAAATAACATGACAAGTTTCATGTGCATTGGACGTGTTATTAACTAGTATAAAGATAAGCTGTTAGAAATTGATCTTCTTCCTGCATGTAACCTAGTTAAGTGTTTTATACACAATGCCTTAAAAAATTGAAAGACTTGTGTATAAAGAGAAGGGTCATTTTGACTAAGTGTAAAGAAAAGGCGTTTTGAGAGGGATCATGTGTTTTGAAACTTGTAGTGAAGTGAGACGATGCATTGAAGAAGTATGCATTCAACACAAGAGTTGAGCGTTCTAAAGTTAAAAGCAAGACAAAGCTAGATGAAGAGACGCCTAATCATGATTTGATAGTTGCTTATGTGTAAGGTTAAGATTAAGCATGGATAAGATAAACATTAGATTTACACGTGTAAGTCTCAAGTAGAAGCTATCAAGTTATTAGTAGAGCAGCCGAGAGCTTTAGCGGCTGAAGGAGAGGGAACTAGTGGATCAAAATAGAAGAGAGTTGTAGGTAGGCCTAGCTAGCAGGGCAAGGTGTACTCCATGACTAAGTAGGAGGTGGAGGACACTCAATGTCATTACCGGTACAGTTCTTATCTGTAACATTTCCGCTCATGTGTTTATTAGACTCTGGTGCTACACACTTTTTTTTTTTTGTTTAGCATATTTATGCGTAAGTTGGGTAAGAAGTTAGAACCCTCAGCAGAAGAGTTAGTCAATCCAATTGGTGACGCAATGCAAGTTAATAAAGTGTTGTGAGGTTATGAAGTATTAGTTGAAAGTGTTAGCTTGTCAGTAGACCTTTTGTCACTTGTGTTGGAAGAGCTAGATGTGATTCTTGTATTGAGCTTTCTGTATGCACATTTTGCTTGTATGGATTGCCATATAAAAGAAGTAGTTTTAAAAAAACTGAGATTTCTAAAGGTGGTGTTCAAAGGCCAAAGGAAGGTTGTTCCATCTAGTTTGATTTCAGTTCTAAAAGCTGAGAAATTGTTGAGAAAAGAGAAGTTAAGACTAGATGATGTTCCAGTGGTGAGAGAATTTTTTGATGTGTTTCTAGAGAAAATGTCAAGACTGCTCTGATAGAGGAATGAAATTCACCATTGAGTTGTTGTCAGGGATCACACCCCTATTTTACAAGTACCTTATAGAATGGCTTAGAGGGAGATAGGTGAGTTAAAAGAACAACTTCAAGAGTTGGTTGACAAGGGATACACGAAACCTAGTGTATCGCCTTAGGAAGCTCCAATTTTGCTCGTCAAGAACAAGGATGACACCGTAAGGTTGTGCATAAACTACATATAACTAAATAAGGTTACGATATGTAATAAGTACCCTTTACCTCTTATATATGATTTGTTTGATCAGTAGGGGTGCAATGGTGTTCTCTGAAATTGACTTGAGATCAGGATATCACCAGTTAAAGTTCAAAGAATAAGATATCCAGAAGATAGCCTTTAGGACAAGGTAAAGACAAAGAGTTCCTAGTGATTCCATTTCGCTTAACGAATGCGCCAAATAGTGTTCATGGATATCATGAACCATGTTTTTCACCCATATTTGGATTAGTTTATGATTGTATTTATAGATGACGTTTTGGTCTATTCTGTGGATAAAAAGGCTCATGAGGAACATTTGAGAATTGTGTTATAGACACTATGTGATGAGCAGTTTAAAGGGATAATAGCCCTATGGCAGCGGAAGAATTAAATAACCATTACTCAATTTAATTGGAAATATTTAAAATACCAGTACATTGATAAAAATACAATCAAAATTCTAAACAAATTCTAAGCATGCTTTTTATTTAAGAGATATAGAGAACTTATTTTTGTTGATATCTCTGAATCTGGAAACATCCAAATTGAGACACCACCCGTCGGAGACCTCCCTATCCTCTGGGATGAGATTGGTTTGTCGGAACCAATTGCGATGGGAAAAAGTATAGAGATTTTTGGAGAAACTATTTTTGCAGAGAGGAAAAAAAAAGCCTTGACTTTTTTTTTAATTAATTCGTTAAAGAAAACTGTTTTCTTTCAGATATTTATAACTCTCTTTCCTTCTTGGAATAGGAAAAGGAG
>JBBPDI010000002.1:2934793-2952822 GCA_037974545.1 Cucumis variabilis
TTAACAATTCAAAATAAAACCAAATGGGCATAAATGTAATTTGGGCCTACTTTTGTGTAATATTATGGCCCATTTAGAACATTTGTGAAAAATATATACAACTTGTGTTTTATTTGTAATATCCTATATCAAATTAGGCTATTTGAGTTAAAGACCTTCTATTCAATTTCCCAAAAACTTAAGGTCCACATGGGCTTAAATCCAATAGCAAAGAGAAAAAAAAAATGTTTTCTACCCTAATAACCTAATTCAATAGGCAAAATTACATAGATTACTTAAATATAGCTTTTTTTTTCATGAATATCCTAAGTATTATATAAAAATCAATTGATTTCTAGCATTTTTATTTTTTAGAAAAATAAAAAAAGACAGCAAATATGGAAATCATGTGCCTTAAAGTAGCATTTTTCCGAACCATTCAAAATCCATTAAAAAAAATTTTGAAAAATAATCTGATTTATTTACAAATATCTTGAAATTTCATTTATTTTCTTAGTTAAGATTTTATATTTTTTTTATGATTATTTTAACTTTCACATCAATATTAACTATAATTTATTTTAAAAAATATATAAAAAAAATATTACCTTAATTCTATTATCTCTAACTAATTATATATTTTATAACTTCCATAATTATTATAATAAATAATCCACGAGTACATATGGCATTTACTATTAGGATATAGTTTATCATAGATTTACTTTTATTATAGTATAAAGTTGAACCAAATATGGTAATAGTATATTTAATAATTTTATAAATTAATTTTTTTTCAATTTCATCCTCAACTTATTATCAAATTTTCAAAAACTTTTTTCGGCACTGTCCACCTTTACAATTTTCTCCGATAAGTTTTTCCATTTGTTTTTTCGATCTTCTTCAAATTAGTTTTGTTTCTTAAATATTTCGTAGACAATATATATTAATATGCCTTTCTATAATCTAATTCTCTTATGTGATTTATTATATACATACAAGTGCATATTTTTAATAATACATAAGTTGTGACACATACAATTATATTATTTCTTGTCGCATATTCGTTTCGTTAAACTTATTTCTTTTTTATTTTTGTTTCTTATATGTGTCCTCAACAATATATATCATTATATACCACTAAATAATCTTTTTCTATTATGTGATTTATTAGATATATACACATGCATATTTTTAATAATACGTCATCTACACAATTATTTTGTTCACCATCTTGAACATGATAGTTAGTTGCTAATATATATAGCTAAACATAGTTATATAAAATAGTAAATTACAGTTACTGAATATTAATAATATACCTACTGAATATACCTTATCACGTATTGCATACAAAATGTATACTATTACTAACCGAAAATATTCACTGAAAAAAATTTCAACCTTCTCTACTTCACCGAAAAAATCGTCTTTTTCACTGCATAGATTTTCACAAATATTAAACTAGTATGCCTCTTTAGTGAAAAAATGAGAATGAAGAAAGGAAGGTTTTCAAATAAGGAAGTTTTTCGCCGATATTTGAAAATACCAAAACCGTATCTCACCTTCCTCTTTTCATATTTGATGGTCCACCTTCTGTTTTTTTTTTAGTATGTAATTACTAATAACAATGGGTACATTGGTCATTTGGGGCCTTATATATGTATAATATATAAACTCATTTAAGATATTTATGAAAAATTTGAAAAATTAGGGTTCAAATCTTATAAATATGGTATACCATTTTAGATCTTAGTAGTTAAAAGTATAAAAAATAAATAAAATAATTTCCATTGATTTTCATTTTATAAATTTTGAATTTTGACTTAGAGTTGAAAATCTTTAAATTATGTGGATTGCATTTAATACATAATTGTAGTACCGAATCTTCTTTTTAAAATATATGAGGTTTTTTTTCAAATATATACCAATTACCTTTAAGGTTGTTATATAATATATATGAGGTTTTTTTTCAAACATATTGTGTATAATAACAATGCTAGAAAAAATTGTAAAATCCAACACTAAAGCATGATGATTGAATTTCTAAATTAAAGGGATAAATATCATATAAGTCTAAGTATAAAATATTAATTAAAAGATATACCATATTAATTGCTATTTTTTAATATTTTATTAAAATGTCAATTGAATTCTTAATAAAATTAAATGGTAACAATTTTGGAATGAATATTAAGGTTAAATTTTGTAGAGTGGTGTGCATGCGGGCGCCTATGTGTGTGTTTTTTTCGCACAAAATGGTATGAACTAGGATGCTCTTATGTTACCTTCGGGACAATTCACACATTCAAGAGCAAAGAAAAATTATAACTATCATTGAATTCTCATGTTCAAGAGAAAGACAAACCAATTAGTGAGATTCAAATAGCAATAGGTTGTGATCAAAAGCTTTATAATTGGTTTTAGTTGATATTATAAGATGAAACCAATTAAATTTTGTAATTTATTTTATTTTTGCAAAAACATACATCATATTTGAGTTATTTCATTACTGACCCATATATGTTTCTTTGGGTTTTAGTTCCTTTGAGTTAGGGGTAGAATTGACTTTTTCTTTTGTTTCTTTTAGTGCCATTTCACTATTTCCAATCAATGAAAATTCTCTAGTAGATGACAAAGCCTCATCACCAAGATTTTGCAATTTTTGATTCATGATTACATGTCATGAACATTTAAGTAAGTTTGATTATTTTGCTTCTGGAGTGTTCGAACTAGGAGAAGTTCTCAACTCTTGGTCTTTGGTTAAAGGGTATTCCAAATCTAATTCTTTCTCTTAAATGATGTTAAATTGATTGAGGTTTTTTAGAATTTGATATTAGAGTTTCATCAATTGAACTCCTAATTTTCAAATCGTAAGGATCAAATCATTTGGTAGCAGAGGCTAGCTATAAATTGAGTATTGAGTATATGTTTAATTGCTTTTTTGATTGAGTCTACTTTCTCAGCAGGGTTCTTGTTTGAAAAAGAAAAAAAGAAAAACGGAGACATGTTTTGGAAATTGAGTTGATAAAAGAAAATTGTAGAATAAGTTTGTTGTAACATAAGTTTTGTTGTGGTGGAAATCAAAATCTGGAAAGATTGTGGACGTGAAACTGAATAAAGAAAAAATAAACTAAAATTGAAATCTTAGAAAAAATAAATCGAAAAAGAAAAAAGAGAGAGAGAAAAAAAGAAAAAGAAAAAAGAAATCGCAGCTAAGATTTGTGTTTTTTCCAAGGATGGACGTCAAGCAGGCACGTCAATTATGGAGGCTCAATTTAAATTTTAAGCTGCTGAAATTTCATAAGAAAAATTAATAGTTATAAGAGTCCATTTGCTTGCTGAATTGAAATTGGGTTTCGGTGAAATTAGTGTTGTTAGTTTTCTTCTTAATACTTTGATTCTTTTTTATCATTGTTTTGTTTATTTATTTGCCTTTATTTGTTCAAGTTGCATACTTATTTGACTTTTTGAATATTAGATTCTTAATTTTAGATATCATAAAAAAAATTTTCTTGTCTAGTTTATTGAATCTTGAACATCAGGTTCTTGATTTCTAGCTTTCTTTCTCTTTTTTTAAATTCAACTGGTTCTTTGCTTGAATTTTATATTCTACCATCATTCTTGCTTGGTTTATTGTTGGCTTGCTCTTCTGATTTTGATTGTGAAAAGTCTGGCGCATTCCCCCCATTTTTTAGGGCATTGAATTTTGCGAGAGTGAGCTTAAATTAATGAGTGTAAACATGGGTGAACATCACCTATTGAGGGAAACACGTGAGGGATTGACCTATGAGATCCACTTTTCTTTCACTTGTTTTTGTTTTGCAACAATGGCAGACAATGAGGGTGCTCCATAGGAGTAGTTACAAGAAGGATTGAATGAGGAAGTCATACAGTGCTCAGAGACTTTAATCAATTCGAGATTAGACAAAATAGAACAAAGGTTTCAAGTTAAGGAAAAGACCTAAAGTAAAGAGACAGGTTGTGGGAGATCCTAAGGAGGAAGAAGACTCAAAGTAAAACGAATCTAACTCTAACCTTGTTATAGATGGGCTTAGGAGTGGGGAGCGACATGCCCCGAGAGGAAGGGGAGGATTTCACAATAAGAGAGCGCAATGTAGAAGAGAAAACCACTGTGGAGATTGAGGTCTTGAAAACATTAAAGTTAAATTTCCAAAACTTCATAGTATTTCTAGCTAATCAAGAATTTTTTCAATGGGAACATAAGGAAGAACATATCTTTTGTGGTAATGATCTCTCTAAAGAAAAGAAGGTAACTATCTCTATAACACATTTTAAGGGGTATCCACAAACATGTTGGGATAAAGTATCTTCTAAGAGGAGGAGGTGTCAGGAAGATCTAATAAAAATGGCAAGAATTGAAAGAGCTCGTGAAGAGGCAGTTTGTGCCAAAACAATACTTGAGAGAATGTGCACAAAAACTTCAAGCGTTATGCCAAGGGAGTAGAAGCGTAGAGGATTATTTCAAAAAGATGGAGATGTTGATGGAAAGATTGGATATGGATGAAGGTGAGGAGAACACTAAGGTCAGATTTCTTCATGGATTAAATATTGTTGTGGGTGATTGTGTTGAAATTCAAGAGTGCGAGGATATATATGTAGAAATTAGTGCATCTTTCAAATAATGTTGAAAAGCAATTTCAGAGGCACAAATCAAGGTACAACCCATTCAATTTCTTGGAAACAGGGTGACAAATCCACATATTCTAAATTTAAAGTAAAGATAGGAAATGATAAACCTAAAGATAAAGCATAATCCTTATCCAAAACAAAGCTAAAGGTGGAGGCACCCACAATAGAAATAAAAACCCGAAGTGTTGAAAATGCCAAGAAGTGAATCAGATAAGTAAAGAATGTCTTAATAAGAGGACAATGATCATTAGACAAGGATAGGTAGTCATTGATGTGTGAGTGAAGATGATGAAGAGACATAAAATTTTTAATGAGTCACGACGGAGAGGAAGAAGTGGAAGATACTTCACGATTGTTCATAATTACTAGAAGGACATTAAGTACACACATGAAGGAGGATGATTAGAGAATTAGAGAGAAAACATTTTTCATATATGTTGCCTTGTACAAACCATATCGTGTAGTGTTGTGATTGACAGTGGGAGCTATACAAATGTGGTGAGCTCTAGTTTAATCTCATGACTAGATTTGGATACTACACTCCACCCATGACCTTACAAACTTTAATGGCTTAATGATTTTGGAGAACTTAGGGTGACTAAGATGAAGGTTTCTTTTGCCATAGGAAGATATGATGATGAAGTTTTGTGTGACGTGATGCTTATGCAAGCATGTGACATACTCCTTCGAAGACCTTGGCACACTACAAGAATTTTGGTCTCTGTCGACCCAGAGAAACGTGGGTAGATTGTAAGGAAAACATGGGTAGAGCTTCTGCTGACATTATTTTTGCATAGACATGCGTTATAGCTGAAACTCTGTTGTCTTTTCATTTGCCCACGTTGCTGATGTTACGTTGGCAGAACCGCCCACACCAATTAAACCCATGGGCAGAAAAGACATTTTTGCTTACGAAATGAACATCAGTAGAAAGGTTTTTTTTATCCATGATCATCGTCACGTTGGCAAAAATAGAATTCCTATCGACGTTTGTTTCGTAGACAGAAAATGTTTATACCAACAAAAATATCTTTGTCAGCGAAAAGAAAACTTCTTCCCATGCTAAATTCGTTGGCAAAAATATATATATATATATATATATATATATATATATATATATATATGCATGTGTCAAATACTATTTCTTGATAAAAATTTGATTGTTAGCTATGAATGATGCGCTCACAAAAAATATTTGTTTATTTTTTGTCCACACACAAAATATTGCCAAAGCTTTCTAACTGCTAACATATTTCTAGCAATACAACAAAAAAAAAAGTGGTAAAAACAATTTTAATTTTTTCACGTTTATTATTAATATTGTATGCTTGTAGATTAATTTTTAAATATATAATGAATTTTCTAGCTTAACAAAATATATCAAACATTGCAACAAAAAATTTAAAAACAAAAATATTTTCAACCATTAATACTTTGGTCAAAATATAGTAAACCATAAATTTATTATTACTAACAACTATATCATTAATAGACTTCTATCCAAAGATAGAAACATTAGTGACAAGATAGAATATAAATAAAAAACATGAATCAATCTGATATGATTTTAATATCAAACAAATAAAAGATGGGAAAAAGAGAAAAAGGAGACCTAAGAAAGAGAGGTTGGGATTGGAGAATGAGAGTATAAAAGAAATATGTTGGATAAGAAGAAGGAGAGGGAATTAGGAACTTAAATTGGAGTTGTTCAGATGGGCCCAAGGCATCAAATCAAACATCCATGCCTTTATGAACCTAACCTACTCTTTTGAATCATTCACCAAAAACACTGCACCCTCTTTCCCATCAACATTCCTACCTATTGCTTCTTTTACTTAAATCAAACTCGTCCATCAATTTCTACCCAAGTTTAATGTGTTAAAATTGATAGTACATATTCATGTGATTCGTTGACTTAGGATAATCTTCACCATCTAACTCTTTTTTTTCTTGACCAAATTAGATAATTTATAAGTTTAGTTTTAAAACTTTAAATTCATATTTATTTATTCAGTATTAAAATTTTAAAACTTGATAAAAAAAAGAGAATTTTTAAAAATAGTAGATTTTACAAAATATTTACAACCTATATAGCAAATTCTATCACTGAAAGTCATTGATATGTTATAGTGATAGAAGATTATCAATGATAGAATCCAAAATTTTGTTATAACTTGTAAATATTTTAATTTATTTTACTATTTTTAAAAATGCCCCAAAAAAAGTCTAACAACCTTTGATCCAATTCTTTTATAAATTAAAACTTCAATTTAGTCTAGTAAATTCATTAAATTTTTTTTAGGAAAAATTGAAAGATGCAAACTGAAAAACAAACTTAAAAGAGATTTTAAGGGTAAGCTTGTAGTTTAATCTTCTTTCCTTCTTTAATTCTAAAAGTTGGCAATCCTTTTCCTCTTGTACTGTGGACGTGGACCCTTTTCTTTTTGGAGTAAAATGTTGTCATTTTCAAAGCCTTATTAGAAAAAAAAATCGTTCCCGAATAGTTTCTTGGATTGATACAAAGAATTAAGGGTATATTGGAATGATTTAAGAAATATTTTTCTTTCTAAAAAATACATTTTCATTTAAACGTTTTTTTAAAAGAAAAAATACCTTAAAAGAAAAAGCACATGTGCTTGGCAATGTTTTTCAAAATCTCTACAACAATCGACAAAAGTTGGTCAACAACAGTCACTGAAAAACGATCGAAAAAAGTTAGCCAACATAGTTATCGAAATGCAGCCAGTGGAGGCATCAAATTCCAAAAAGTTGATCGACAATGGTTGATGAAAGGAAATTGTCGAAGGTCGACCAACAATTGCTACAAAAACAACAGATGAAAGTTGACCATCGACAGTCGACAAAAAACAGTAGTATGAAAAACAATGACGAGAGATTCACTGACAACAATTAATGGTGGTCAATAGTTGTTTGCAAGATAGTCACTAGAAAACGGTCATTTGAAGCTTAGTCTGTTACAGTTGTAAAAAAGTGATTGTCGGAAGTTGGCCAAAAGCAGTTGTGAAAAAAATGGTAGACAAAAATTGGTTGTCGACAATAGTGTAAAAAATAGTTGTCGGAGATTCACAACGACGGTAATTGGAGATGGTAGTCGAATCTTGGCCAATGATAGTTGACGGAGACAATTGTTAGAGGTTAGTTGGTGAGAATAGTCGAAAGTGTTGGTCAAAGTATTGCATACAAATTAGGGACATCAACCATCAAACACTCAAATATCATTTTTTTAAAAGTTAGTTTTAAGTGCTTATCTTAAACCACTATATTGTATACTCATTTTTTAAAAATCTATTTATTTTTTAATTTAATCACTTGAAAATGCAATCCAAACATATCATAAATTTATGACTTATAGTTGGGATTGATATATTATATAATTTATTTATTTGAGTAAAGTAATTACACCTAAATAGGATATTTAAAATAGAATCAAAGTTAAGGTTTGCTAAAAAGTGAAATAGCAGGAAGTAAGAAATTATGAAATAGGGTTGACTAGAGGAATAGCAAAATCGAAGACTTACGTTGGATGAATATCAAAATTTAATTAAAATTGATAAAATAGTAAAATTGAGAAATATGGAAAAAAAATCGATGCAACAATGTCTTAAATGTCCCTAATCTAGCGAAAAAATTAGCATCTACAGTACAATTATCCCATAAACCACACATACCCCATAATTGACTCAAACTTTAAAAAAAAAAAACAATGATTACATCTATCTCCTAATTTTTCCTATCAACACACAATCAAATAAATTAAAATCTATAAAAATTCTAATTTTCTCCCAAAAGTCAAAATTCATCTCCATCAGAACTCTCAAATTCAAAACAGAATTTGGGTAGCCATTTAATATTTTCTTCAACTCATACGGGAAAGAATGTTACCATACGTCAAAAATCCTTTAAATACTTCACACCTTTCAAATCCTTCAAGCATCAAACGTTTAGTGAAAAGAGGTTCACCAAAAAAGATTCTCCAAACCCTTCAAACTCTTTAAACTCGAAACTATTCCAGCTTCGACCTCTACAAAAACGATTCCAGCTACCAACTTCATCCTCTTTAAACTCTTCATACATTTGGTGCAATGTAGGGAAGTATTCAGGTGTAACGACCCAACTTTTGAAACTAGACCGTGGTCATTACTTATAGAAACACATTGCTTTTAAACATGAATCTTTATAAAACCATCACAGATAAATAACCTCAAGCGCCGCCGACCTCCGTTCGTGGAAACCGCCACCGTGTGTTATTCCCGTCGAAGTCAAAACGTTCGTTCGACCTTCATCCAACCCCTGCTGTGCCGGTCTCCGTTTGTGAAGTCAGCCGCCACAATTCGTTCTACTCGATGCTGCCACTATTGTACTCGAACTCCTTTTCTCCAAGTCGATTGCTAGATCTGTCTTGCACAGTTTAATTTTTGTTTGGGTTCCGATCGCCGTTGCCGCTGCCTTGTTGTGAATCGTGGTAAGATTGAATATTTGGAATTTTTTGTTCCGCACTGTAACAATATGGATTCGTTATGTGGGTTAACTAGTTGAAATGGTGTTCTTGAAGGTGCCGTTGCGTGGGCAGCACCTAAATCCCTTGATTCTCAAGCAAGAGGTACACGGTTCAACTCTCTACTTTTTGGGTAAGTCGTAGAAAATGTGTATAAGCAAATTGAGTTGGTGAAATTGATTATGAAAGTGATCGGATTGCTATTTACATATGTTTAGGTTTGTTTTTGTGGACGCTTGTGCGATTAAGGTGCTTAGAATAAAGTGAGGTAAGGGGTTTTCTACTGGACTCAATTGTAGTCTCGAATGCGATAAATTGTAATGTTATATCTGAAATGAGAAAGGATGATGGTTGTGATTGATACCTTTGAATGTGTACTTGTTATTTATTTTATGTGGTGTTCGACTGAGAAAATGTATATCTATATATGGATGAATGTGGACTAGCACTTGGGTGCATTGTTGTGTCTGATTGAATATATAGTTATACACATATGATTGATGAATGACTGAAACTTAATGATGATGCTTATAGGGGGTGGATTCTTGTCCTGACTAGGTGTATGAAACTGTATTAAGAATGTGTTCTTTGGAACTGAGGAGACAGTGTGGTTGTACTTTTGTAGACTGTGGGGAACATAATGGTTACTTGATGTGTTGTTGATTGGTTGTGGACTGATCTAGACTAAGTTGACCGTTAGGAGTTAAGTAGAGACTAAGCGATGAGCGATGAGGTTATGAACATAATGGTTATTTGATGTGTTGTTGACTTTTGATAGCTTATTTCTGGATGCTACCATGGGCGATGTTATGAAAGGAAAAAAAACGTATCATAGCATAATGTTTCAACATTATGAAAAGTAATATGAAATCTCATTTAACAAATTTTTATGTTTTATAGCATTGGTGAAATTGCTCTTCTTTATATCCATAACTTTTTTTATAGCACTGAGAAACTTCCAAATATTATTTTTCATTCGTATTTGTAGCTTTCTTCGCATATATGATCAAAAAAATTCTAACGTATAAAATTGAATTATATGAAAAATTACATATCAATCCCAAAAGTTTATTTAAGCAACATCTTGAGGCATGAAATACATAATGAGGCATGAAATACATAATGCTGGGCATGAAACTTTGAGGCAATCTTAGGTTCATGAGATAAGCATTTTTGCTAAATTTTATGAAGTATATGATTTCTAAGCATGTTTTATTTAAAATAATCACTTACTCAGATTTAGTTCATTATTTCAAATGTTTTCCATTTTTTAGGTATAGATTGTGATTTCGAGTTAATTTATTGTTATTCGTCTCTTTTCCAGTCTTTCAGTCTCTTTTGTTGTCATGTACTTTTAATTATTAGACTTTGGCTTGTTTGGCTTCTGGTCCTTTGATGGGTCTTGATCGGTTGCAATAGAACCAAAACTAGACAGTGGAGGATCATCAGCATCCTCTTTGTCGTCTTCTTCTTCTTCTTCTTCTTCCC
Source organism: Cucumis variabilis (assembly GCA_037974545.1). Taxonomy (NCBI): domain Eukaryota; kingdom Viridiplantae; phylum Streptophyta; class Magnoliopsida; order Cucurbitales; family Cucurbitaceae; genus Cucumis; species Cucumis variabilis. The sequence goes on from JBBPDI010000002.1 coordinate 2,945,430, forward strand.
TTTCCTCTTCGACTGATGCTTTTTTCTTTAAGTTGGTTGATGAAGTAGAATCTTCATCAAGCAAACCCATCTCCACTTTCTTCAGCACCATCTGGGCAGATTGTGTTTGCTGTTTTCACTCCCTGCCTCATGTTCGCAAATTTATCCAAAACTAAACAGTCACCTTTCAAGACATTATTTCATTGTCAGTTAATTAAATAATTTTCCTTTTAATTATTATTCCACTATGTATATTATGATATCCCTTTTGTTAAATTTAATATAATATGGAGCTATTTAATGTTGATATATATAGGTGGTTCATGCCTGTGAATATTGGATTTACGTTCTTATTTGGAGGAATATTGGGATGGACAATTGTGAAAATTTTGAAACCAAAGCCATATGTTGAAGGCCTTATCGTTGCTTCATCTACTACTGGGGAGTGGGATATATAGTCATCTTAATAATGGATTAATTATTGAATTAATATATATCATACAAACACACACAGGGAACTTGGGAAACCTTCTTCTGCTAATCATCCGAGCCATTTCCTTCTTATCAGTTACCTCTCTACCATAAAACTCATCAAAGCCAAGTGATAAAGAGGTAAAAAGATCTAAAATAGTTGTCGCCAAAGGAGATTGAAAGTAAAAAAGAATCTGGGTTTATAAGTGGATAGATATGGTCATATAATTTTCTTTAGTTCCTCAACTATGTTTAAATATCTAATGCAGTTGTTTGCTTAATGTGAAATTATAATGCATATATTTTCCATTGCTAAAAAAGAATCAATAGATTCTTTCTTCTCACAGGTATGTAGTTCTTATTATCTTACTGTATTTATGTTGTGGAATTATGAATATAAATTTCTTTCTCATTTCTAGAATTAATTTTGTGCATTAATTTCATTTGAAAGGAATCATAAATGTCCTTTATGATACTCTTATATATGAAGCACAGATAAAAGATTTGAATTGGAATGTATATATAATAATTGGTTGATAAGGAAAAAAAATGTTTCTTAAGAATAAGAAAAATGGAGTAGATGCATGTTTTTTAGATATCATTTTCATTTTTTTTCTAACGTCACATTACATAATATATTGACACACATACACTCTACCTAAAGTAAAGTCCAAAAAAATCAATATATTTGGATATGAATGTGTAAAGCAGATTTCATGATTCTTGTACGTAAACTAAAGCAGCACAGAGGTAGGTTCATGGTTCTTGTATCACATTTATATATATGTGACTGGCTTATAATTAAACGGATATGAATGTGTGTGCATTTATTTTTTTTTCTTAGGAAGAGTCCGATATTTTCTAAGTAAAAGTTCAATTCATGGAAACCTTTTGTTTGGGGGCCTACAACTCGTAGGAATTGCTACAATTCGACCCTCCTATCAATAACCCACAAGCTTGTCGATCTTCAATGCATAATTGTTTGGGATTCTACCTTGGTTCGGTACTTGTAATTTTATTTTTCATTTTTAAAAATCTGTAAGTTCATGTTTGATATAAAACTTTGTATGTATATAATTGGTATGAACAACCATTGTATTTTTTTAGATCTAGATAATGTTTTGGAGATGGTTTTGTTGGTAGAGGATTGATTCTGTTGGGGGTGTTTGATAATGTTTTGAGAAGTTTTTTGTATATTGTAATGAATTATGCTTAGATAAATTGAATTTGATTATAGTTTCTGCATCTTTTACTTCTTTTGGATAAGTTTGCTGTAAAATTATGCTTCGGTATTTTCATGCATTATTTTAATTATTTACCTTGATTTTTTGCTATGATTCAGTATGGATTGTTGCAAGGTGGATAAGTTTCATTATTATGTTATTGAACTCCATGACAATCAAATGTTGGTAGACTTATATTGGAAAGTTTTCGAAACTTTATTTTTCTCTTTTTCATCGGCTTGCAACCTTTAATATGTAAATTTGGAAAAACATTTTGTAGGTAGCTTTTTTTCATGTTTTCATGATTGGGAAGGTTTGGCTGATAGTGTAGATTATGCTTGTAGTTTATCAAATGGTACTGCATTGAAATATGGATCTTCTTGCAATCAATTTTTGCCTTTTTGCACTTGTATTTGTTAGAATCTATATTTTTTTTATAGACGTGCATCATGAAGTATATTCCTTGAGTGGATGTGGGAATATTTTCTCCATGTGAAACACAATTTTGGTCATTTTCAGGTGCCAAATTTAATTTACAGCAACAAGTAGGCAAACTCTGCCTAATTACTTGTTTTAGTTTTAGATTTTTGTTTTGCCACCATCAGTATTAAAAATTTATTGCCCATTTAATAAGAACTATTTGTTTTATTGACTTCATTATCAGGTTTAGTCTGGTCATAGTAGAATAAAATTTGTGCTGTATATACCTCTTTGGTCATACATGAGCTTCATGAAAAGATTGTTCTTTGGTGTTAAGGGGAGCCTAATACTTCAACATTAGTCGAGAAAGAGTTCTCTAACTCTAACTTAAGAGGAACCTAAAGGTATGTATTTGTTGCTGACAATAGGCAGTAGGCAGACCTTTATTTATCAAATTGTGAGGTCTAATTGAATGACTTCAATTTCACATTTTGCTTCAATCTTTTTGCTTCAAATTTATCATATGGTCGCATGAATGGTTCACTTTTTTTTAATTATTACTACTAGAAAAGGTACCTATTATGATAGTTGTATACATCCCAAATTCATATTCATACAATGAATTTTGTATAATGCAGTCTAGGAATCAATATAGTTGTGAGATAATTGCACTGTATATTTGAAGTAATATAAGTGAATGAAAGTTTGTTCATAAACTGTAGTTTAAGCCTTCTTTTTCTTTGTCACTCTGTCAAGCATTTTACAACAAAGGTATTAACTTTTTAACATCAAGGAGTTTTTGTGCTTGAACTTCCACCCAACAATATAAAATCTGAGGTTTGTGAACCAATGGTCCCAATTTAAACACAAAAACAAAATGTAAAAAACTAGTTAGTTGAACAATAGCTTATGGATAAGTTTTATTTGATATGGATAGCAAAATTCTTTTTAGTTCTATCCAAAGGTTTAAGCCTATAACATTTCTATTTATAAGCAGTATATCATGTAAATTTTCTCCTAAATCTCCATCAATGACTGCATATCTCTTTCTATACGACCCTTTTTATAGCATATCTCCATTGCAGCAATGTAATTATTTTATCTTTCTCTCTTCCACTTATTAAGTATTTGGTCGATATCTTTTCTTAGATTGTCACCGAGTTCATTAACCCAATGTTGATAAATATTCTTTCATATCTCTTTTTTGGTTTGTGATGTTAAACTTTACTCTTAAAATATCGAAGGTGTTGGACGGTGGAAAAGTGCAAATGCAGTATGCTTTGATGTTGATAGCAAAGTTTAGGTTTAGTGACAATCATTCAGGTGACCTTTCTAATTCTCAATCTCTAAGGTCAGCAAACTTCACATATATGACTCACGTTTAATTGATCTAGGCAAAATATTACATTACGACTTTCAAGTTGCCAAATTACATGCCAATTATTTCATGATTTTAGTGTTCTTACTGCTAGGAGAAAAAATATATATTTTCTTTTATCATTTGTTGATTTTCTGTTGAGATTTGCCATATACTTTGATTCTTTTTTCATTGGGTTTATCCTCAAGGTATAGTTCACTGAAGCCTCATTAGTAAAACTTTAGACCAATTGGTCATTGTCTATCTTTTGGTATGTACTTTAATCACATCTTTCTTTTGAAATATAAATATATATGTATTCTATATGTTTATAAACTTTAGACCAATTGGTCATTGTCTATCTTTTGAATAGTTTTGTACATTTTCACATTGGACTTTGTTCCATGGTTCTACTTTGAAGTTGATAGCTTTTTGCTTCTAGTCATTTTCGCGTTTGGTTTATGTGAAGGTTTGCTAAATGTCGCTACACTGTGGTTTTTTTTTATGATCTATTTCTATGTTGTCTTATGTGGTTTGTTATTGAATAATCCCGCACTCTTATTTGTTGAGATGCAGCCTAGCAACATTTTCAATTTTAAAAACTAATTTTTACTATAAGTAATTGCATGTTCTGAGTTAGATTTGCTTATAGGAGATGGTCTTATAGTGTTCGGTATTGATAAATTATTTTCCTTGATATTGATTAAATGTTTTTTGGTTACGTGAACGAGGAAGAAAATGTTTCACAGGAAATTTGAGAACCCAAGACACGGGTCCCTTGGATTTCTTCACCGTGGAAAAGGTTCTTTTTTTCTTTTTTTTTTTAAGGTTTTAACTAGTTTAACTCATTATGTTTGAACGTAAGTGTATCTTGATTAAAACAACTAAAGAGACATGATATTAGGTTGACGAGTGAAATTTTTAATGCATTATGTTTAACAACCAAAGAGACATATGAGACTAGTTTAACGTGTATGAGACTAGTTTAACGCATTATGTTTTGACTAGTTTGACTACTTTTTTCGATTACAAGGCTGGAATGAACCACATTGGAAATGTTTAAGCGAGTTGTACTCTCTTGTCCTGTGATGTATGCTTATATTCATGTTGTCTTTGTAGGTTCTAATGGAGCCGACAAAGGTCATGAAATTTCCTTCAAAGAAGCTAATCATGATCATCAAAATACACTGGCTGTTTTTAGAAATGAAGGATTTGACCATGGTGAAGGATTACCGGTTGGTTTTTTATGTTTGTACAGAAAATCATGTTATATGTATTATGATGGTATTTACACTGGTTTTGATTAAGGGTTGTAATTTTATACTTGTAAATTGTTCAAACTTGATTGAAAATTTACGAATATTACAAAGTGTATTATAGCGTATATATATTAAAGTGTCAACTATTTATTTCTATATGGGTGTATGTATTCTAACATTATTGTTATTCAAATGGTTTGTGTAATGGCGGAGAAACAAGGAGAACAGGAAAAAACGGTAGTAATTGAGGAATTTGCAACAGGAAATAAATGTCATAATATATGAATTCGTTACACTCCATAATTATCGTCAATACTAAAACAATGACATTTTTTTAATAAAAAAACTGTCACTATTGTCTTATATTTGACAGGAAAAAATGTTGTCAATAGCAAAACAATGACATTTAATTTTTTTTAAAAAAAACTGTCACGATTGCCCTATATTTGACAGAAGAAATGTCGTCAATAGCAAAAAAATGACATCTATTTTTAAAAAAACTATCACGATTGCCCTATCCTTGACATTTAAAAAATGTCATAAGAAATGAATTTACGATATTTTTTTAACTGTCATTAATACAAAAATGATGACAGTTATTTGTTGTCATAATATAAAATATGACAGTTATTTGTCATCGTAAAATAGTAATTAATGACATTTATTCGCTGTCATGAAAAAGCTTATTGCGACAGTTTTCAAAAATTGTCATGGAAGGACTTTCCATGACTCACGCTTCTATGATTGTAAATAACTGTTATGGATTTTCTTTGCAACAGAAAATAACTGTTGTCGTAGACCATTTTTGTTGTAGTGAATAAGTTGAGATATGCTCCTTGTTACACTGTAGTTCGTATAACAAAAAATACAATGTAGTTTCGAAAACGATTTGTCATGGGCATGGTTTAATTACATTTATCCTGACTCTACCCCTCATTATAGGATAATTCGTAGATTCAAAGTACAATGTATTTAAATGGATCCAACATGAGGTAGGATATCGCACATTTGAAAAAAACAGTGTATTTTACAAACAACCTTCAACTTTAGTAAATCTTATTAAATTTGGGATTTTGTTTATGGACAAGATTGCAACAGCTTCCCCTATGATAGTAGCAAATATGTCTTCCATACTCTTGGTTTGTTATATCAAAAACCATTTATTAACAATTTCGATAATTTATAATTAAATAATATATAATATATGTTTTTAAGGAAAATTGGCAAAAACAACAAATTTGATAAAATATTTATAATATATAGCAAAATTTTTTAAATTTTATCAATAATAGACATTGATATTCTTCTATCAGTGGCATTGATAGACAGTGATAGAAGTCTATCAGTTTCTATTATTGATAGAATCCAAAATTTTGCTATAATTTATAAATATTTTAATTTATTTTGCTATTTTTAAAAATGCCTCAATTTTTAATAACATTTTGGAATTATATTGTTAAATAAATACATAAGATCTATTTTAGATTAGATTTTGAAAATTCAACGCATATTTGGTATACAAAATATGTTCATTAATATTTTTTATTTTAGAATGTATATTTTTTTATGGTAGTTATATCTATTTTTAAAAAACAAATAAAATATATATATATATTAAAATGTATATGCAGAATACATTCATTATATATCCTAAAATTTATTATTTTAAAATGTATGTTATTTATATCTCTCTAAAAAATAATTTGAAAATATATATTTTCTTTTATAATATTTTGAAATATCATCATTCATTGTATTTGTTTTTTTATTAATGTAAATGTTGTTTTTCAGGGGTGTTATCAAACATCAATTTTATTAAACATCAGGAACTCAAATGAACGAAAGAAGAATGAGGAAAACAAACATTTTTTGTGCAGTGGACGAAGTTGGAATCGTTTAGATGAAGAAACTCCTTTGCAAGAAGAAAAACCTGAATACTTCCCTGCCTTGCATTAAATGTATGAAGAGTTTGAAAAGGACGAAGCTAGAAGCTGGAATCGTTTCGGGTTTGAAGAGTATGAAATAGCCTTCTTTCACGCACGAGTTGAAGAAAATATGAAATGACTACCTAAATTATGTTTTAAATTTGAAATTTTGATAGAGATGAGTTTCAACTTTTGGAGGAAAATTAAGATTTTGATAGGGTTTAATTGATTTGATTGTGTTGATAGGGAATTGATTGATTTGGTTGTGTTGATAGGAAAAATTTGGAGATAGATGTAATTATTATTTTTTTTTAAAGTTTGAGTCAATTATAAAATATTTGTGGTTTGTAGAATAATTGTATTTGCGTTTAAGATTCTAATATTTTTTTATATTTTTTTAATTTGCCATTTATCAATTTAAATTAAATTTTACTATTTAAGCAAAGTAAACTTTCTTGTTGTCAAACTTTATTTATATTACAGATATTTTGATGTTTGTTTATTTATTTACTTCTGTTTTTGGATGTATTTTTCTACAACAAATGGATCCACCCTTAGAAGATGGGTAAATGTGACCCTATCAAAGTTTAACAGTAAACTTTATTAATGTTCCTAAATAAGAGATTAAAATGTCATAACCAAATGGACAGAAAAGTCGGCGAAGTAGTCGGCAATCCCACGCGTAAAAATAAATAGCAATAAAATATGATTGGATACACGTGGATAGTTTGGAAAGACGTGTGCTGCCGACGTGTCACC
>JBBPDI010000002.1:2952922-2966558 GCA_037974545.1 Cucumis variabilis
TGTTATTGACTGTGATGGTTTTATAAAGTTTTATGTTTAAAGAAGGGATTTCCTATTAAAGTAATGACCACGGTCTAATTTCAAAAAGTTGGGTCGTTACATTAAGTTTAAAGCATGAGTTTAACTTATGAGTTTACTTAGAATGTTTCTTTATACATTTATTTATAAGCAAGCATATGAATGTTGAGTTTCTGAAAATTTAAGTTAAAGCAAAGCTTGTTTTATAGATTTGAGACTTTGTTGAATGCAAGTGAATTAAATAACATGTTTTAGATTGAGATAATGATTTAAAGCATGAGTTTGTTTGAGGATGTTTTAGTCTACACTCGAAAGATATCCAAAGATTTGTGGTAACCCTACAAGGAAGATTTTTCTATGCACAAAGATTCTGTGATGAGGGTATTCAATAGATACCAGCTAGAGTTTTCATCACTGTCACTAGGTAGAGATAAGGGCCTCTATGAATGCCTAGATTATTTTTCCATCTCATAGTAGCCATTGCGAGATAAGGCACTATTGATGCCTAGATCTTCGTCTCGTAGAGGATAGAAATTCAAGGTATAGTAAGTGAAGGCGATGTTTGAGACAGTTGTTTAAGTTTGAGAACTATGTATTGGTTTTGCTTAAAATTGTTTTGGTAAGCGTCTTTGATTTAAAAGTTAGTCACTCATTGAGCTTTAGCTCACTCTTTTCAAATATAAGTGATAAACAGACCATTTATTAATGTTTGAACCAAACGTTTTGCCGTTACACTTTCCTTACTCCCTTCGTACAAGAGTTAAAACACTTAACTTAAACTTAAACACCTTGCCTAGCTCCCACAAATTGAGATGCTAGTTTTTAGTACAAGGCTTTTATATACAAAATAATTTCCTATTTACAAAATTATAAATTAAAAGAACTTTGATTGCTTGCTCAGCTTCCATGTGTAGCAACCCATCTAATTCTTCCTTACTTGGTCGAAACGCTTGATCACCTGGAAAGAAAAAACATAAAACGTAAGTTTAAAACATAGTGAGTGATACTTTTAGAAAACCTTTTGGACATATAAAGTGTCTAAAACTTTCATCAAATAGACTTCAATGCTTCCTTTATAAACCATAAATACACGTTAGTCTTCCACATTTCTTTGCCTAGACAATGAATCATTTTCACGCATAGACTATTGTGATGTCCTTTTCATCAATCGCATCCCTTGAAGAATTTTCTGATTCATTTTCCATTACTCATGCCGCTGAGCTTAATATGCTCCTTTTACGCATTGGCCAGCTTCACTCCACCATGCAATTCTTTTCTACATGGTTTCCTTTATTTCTTATGTACACATAATAATTAACTTCATTGATAGGAATAAGACAAATAATTTACAACAAACATAGCATATAATACAATCATCACGCATAAAACCTTACTTTAAGCATAACACGAAAAATTTCTTTAGAAATCATTTCTTTCGTAAACATTATCAAAAGAGACAAAATTACAATTAGAAAGAAGCTTTTAAATTCTTTAAACCACATTTGACAATCACTCACAACACTAAGTCTCCCCTTCAAAACACCTAGCTTCTTTTTTTTTTCAACAGAGTAACACTAATGATTTTTGCATAATAATTCTTTCACTATCCCTACTCCTCTATTTATACTAATCTTCAAAATAGATTAGTCATCTTTAAGTCCTTAATAACTTCCCATCTCCTACTTGGAACTTTACACGTGTAAGCTCAATGTTTCTCTTAACCATGCTTAAGCTTAACCTTACACGTAAATAACTATCAAATCAAAATTAGACATTCCCTTGCTTGGTTTAGTCTCTTGTGGGACTTTAGAATGCCCAACTCTTTGTGTTAAACTCGTACTTTTTCAACGCGTCGCCTTACTTCAATGCTAAACTCAAAACCCATGCTTCCTTACAAAAACGCCTTTTCTTACTTAACCAAAATCACGCTTTTATTCAAGGCACAAATCTCACATATAAGCTTAGGTCGAATCTTTAAATTAACTAAATCACATCTAGCATTCAAATTGTTCATAGTTTTTCTTATAATATCAAGAAGTGTATCTAAAATATTTTGATGATGAATACATTGACCATTAAATGATTTCTTTTAACGACGAAAAGGATGATTATGTATTAGAAATTTTTGATGTCCAAGATATATTATTTTTTTCTTTCATATTTCAGTTATATTGAAGGTGTGTTATTTTCACAAATTGGACATGCCTTATACCCTTTCATACTGCATCCACTAAGGTTTCCATATGCTAGAAAATCATTGATCGTCTATAATAGAACTGTTCTTAGGTTGAATAGTTCCTTACTATAGACATCATAACATTGAACACCACTTTTCCATAAAAGTTTTAAATCATCAATCAATCGTTCTAAGTATATCTCAATGCCATCCCCTATTTTCTTTGGACTCCAAAATCAATATTGATAACATCACAAACTTTTTGTTTCACACACAATCATGGAGGAAGATTATAAATCACTATCACAACTATTCGATAACTATACTTGGAGCTCATATCATTATGCTAATTTATTCTATCTGCTGACAATGTTAAATGAAAATTTCTATGTTAAAAACTAAAATTTGACCACATGGTGTCGTCTAACTCCCAAGTTGAGGAGTCAGTAGGGTGCCATAATTTATCATCAATTTCTCTTTCATTAGCATCATAATTCAACAGTTCTAAACATCTATTGAAATCATGGAATAGGTGAAAATGTAACATTATTTTAACAGGAATTTTCTTTTTCTTATTTGCATCTTTACCGTATTTCCACCTAGACTCACTGCATTTAGAACACATAATTGTGTTGGCATATTCCTTTCGATACAAGCAACAATCATTAGGGCATGCATGAATCTTTTCGTATTTTATTCCTAGTCCACATAATGGCTTCTCAGCATAATTAAGAAATTTCTTGAAACCACTTAGATCCTTCGAATATTGCTCATGAGCAATTTCAACCATCTCCTTTATATTTCCAACATCACTCTCTTCATACCTATACTAAGAGGATTCTCCATGGAAGAATCAACTAGGAAGTTCTCCACCATGCCAAAACCAAATCTTATAACTTTCATCAACACCATTAAAATATAAATGATCTCTAATATCATTGGCATTAGGTCTTTGACAATTTCTACACTTCAAACAAGAACAACGTATATAAGTATTGTTTGTATTGTAAAATCCAAATCTGATAAAGTTTTCTACACCGAACTCAAACTCTTTAAATATTCTACTCTTTGGCATCCATGATTTATCCATACTTATAATATGTTATTCTTAGAGCTACAAAGAAATGTTACAATATTCTAAATTAGGTAACTCATACAACTTATAAATATTGTATGAAATTGATATTTCTATAGAACTTAACAACTTTAAAACTCACAAAAACTCATAATAAGTGCATAAATATCACTCGTTCAACATATTGAACAATAATAGTATTTCTATAGAACTTAAGTACTTGTGACCTAAAGTATGTTAAAAATTACATAAGAGTTAGTAACACTCACTAACTAATCCCAAATTAAGAGAGGAATAATTATCATGTTGTAAAGCAAAAGACAAAAATAAAATTGAAAGATAGTTCTTAACGTGATTAATTAATGAGTATTTGAGCTTAGATTTCTAATTAACAATACCCAAGTGAAATCTCCTGATGTTCCAAAATTTCTAATGAAGAGTACTCAATTGAAATCTCACAATGTTACAAACTTTTTAAGTAAGAGTACCCAAGTGAAATCTCGAAATGTTATTGAGAAGCAACTAAAAATATAGAAAATGGGTAAGATTTATACCTTCAAAGAAGTTAAGGTTTGGCACCTAAAAGTGAAATAGGTGTTATTCGTAGTGAAATGGACGTTTAGGTCAACAAAATCAAGCAGTGGAGGGACAAATGGAATTGTTGATGTTGGAGATGTTCACTAACATCCAATCAGTGGGCAACAAGCGTGAATGAGGGAGACGTCGACCCTTGAATCTGAACTGGCTGGAAGAATGAGGGAGACGTTAGCATTATGCGTTAGGAAGAAGATGGCAAACGAGGGAGACGTCGGTGAGTGATGGGGATGCTGCTTAGTTGTTCAACGAGGATGGGGAGACGGATGAGAATGAGCGGCGTGCAAAAGTTGTAACGAAGGGGATGGGGGAAAACAAGAGCGCAGGGGATTTTTTAAAAATGGGATGAGTTTTTTGTTTGATAAAAAATAAATATTTTAGTTTTATTGACGTTTAAAAAATATAAAATCAAAATCTAACATTTTTTCAGACTTCTTCAATTTATCTCCTAATTTATGAGGTAAGTTTTGTAATTTATTTTCTTCTCTTATAAAGTTTGTTGTTTTATTTTTATCTATTTGGTTTTCATATTTCAAATATCATTCCTATTTTTTATATTAGTTCATGTTTTATACCTATTTTATTAATTCATGTTGGGTTGTTTAAGTTATATTTTTTTTGTTATATATCAATATCTTTTTTATTTATTCTCGTTACAATGCTATGCTATTATAGATTTAATTTGAAATCTAAATTGAAAAATATTTTAAAAGAAAATCGACGAAGAACATCATCTCCTTTAAAGAAAAGCAATAATAGTTATGAGTGGTTGTAATAATAATTATGAGAGTTATTGTATATATATTTTTTACTAAATTATAAATCACCCTGTCAATAACTTTTCTACATTTGCCACTAACTGTAATCATAAATTCATAATTTATTTATGTACCACTCCTAAAACCAAACATTACCTTTAAAGTCTTGTGTTGTGTACGATATATGTATAATCCAATTCCTCTCTATCATTTAAGAAGAAACTATATTAATACAGTATTGCCAATTTAACCACGACACATGTCTTTTTCTACTCATATAGATATTTTTCTTTTCATTCGTTTAATAAATCACTAACTTTCTCATAATTAATTTCTTCAACACAATGCCAAGCACAATTTAAGAAGTTTTGGCAAGTAATTAAAGTATTAAGAAAGCTGCCGCTAGTCATTGTCTTGCTTGTGAAATTTCCAAACTGAAGCCATTATCCCATAAGAAGCCAAATATTTAGGATTCTCAATCTTTTGTTCCTGCCATCAACAAACTCTAACTTTAATTTTAATTAATTATGAAGGTTGGAATGTATTACATGATATGCTTTGAATGAAATTGGTATATTTAATTATTTATGATTATGACTTTAGGGTTTAGAAAACTAGATTATATAAACTCTCTAACCCTAAATTATATAATTAAACATTCACTCTAATAAAATTGTTCTTCTTCTATCTTTTGAATGTAGTAAAACACATTGTTAATGGATCACGTAAAATGTGTGGCGATTCTTTCATTTTTACACTTTTTGTATTCTTTGTTTGACAATTTCGTAACACTAAATTCTCAAACTTGGTCCAAATCTTCGACACAAATCGTTATGAATGATACATAATTTTCAGTAAAATTGAAAACCTAACAATTTCAAACCCTAGCTCAGTGTAATAGACTCAAAATATCTCCAACTAGTTCTAACAAAAAAATGGCCTGAATTAAAACACAAACAATAATAATCTTACTTTGCGCTTAGGATTGCACCTTTTGATTTTGATAATCTTGAATTCTTGTGGTGTATATTGTAGATACTCTTTCAGCTTCTCATCATTCATTGCATCCACCATTTTTATCTACAAAACAATGGGATTTTTTTCTAATTAATTGAACATAAAGTAAAATAAGATATAAGAAAATAGAAGAAAATAATCATTACCCAGTTTGTAAGTTGATCCATGTCATTTTGGAGTTGAATTTCTTCTTTATCAATCACTTCCTTCTTTTGCTCCCAAGGAATAATAATTCCCTTCTTAATCTTCTTATTCATATCTGAAATTTCATTTTCTTTCTTATTATTTCTTCTTTGGCTAAGAGAATTCATGTGAGTTATTTAGTCTAAACAAAGAGGAAATTGAAACTGAAGTTTTAAAGCAACAAAATAATGCCTATAAAATGGAGTTTCAAACAGTTGTAATGATGATACTTACATATATGCATTAAAGGTTTCTCTAATTTTGGGGTTTCTTTATTGCTTTTAAAATATTAAAATACTGCAATCTGTTTTCACACCCTGTCCTTTTCTTCTCTCATAATCTTTCCCTTTCAATTTATTTAGGGGAAAATAGTTTGAATGTGGAATTTTTGTAATAACGTATATTACATTTATTGCAACGATTCAGATACAAGATTTGAATATTGGATTTGACCTAATCGTTACAACTCTCAACGGTGTAATTATAGTATCTTGGAAGTAAGCACCAACTCCCGATGGTGTAGCTTTAGGCATCAGGGTTACTCTCCCAATGAGTATTTCTTGACTATTCTAATTTTGATGCTCTTGTTTGATTTGGAGATGAACTTTGATGTATTTTAACTTTTTTCCAACGATTTTAGGAATCAGAATTTTTTTTTGTAGTGCCATTTTTCGAACCCCTTATATCAAATTCTAAATAAGACCTCCAAATCAATTTAACCTCAATCCAAAGAGACACTTAGATTAACTTTCAATCAAAAACCAAAAGATAAAGGAAAACTGATTCTTTCTCACTTCAAGTTCGAAGACTCCATAAGTAAATTGATCAGACTTACCTAAATGCTTTTATCAGTGCAATAGATTTCATCTTGTAGCGTCATATGAAACCAATCATGCTATTATAGAGATTAAGTTATTTTCATATGAATCCCTTGAATTGAGTTCTTCTCTATTGTTGCTTTTTTCCCCTTGAACGAGTGCTTGTTCCTTGAGGTAAGACGAATATGTCTTGGTTCATATCAGCAGGGTGCATATGTTTTCTGTTTGTGTGTTCAATCTAATTTTTTGGGAAAACTTGTGAAATTTCTAAAATTTAATTTTTACAAAAACAAGTTTTTACTAACCACCTTTCTTGAAAAATATGTTTTGATTTTCTTAATTAAGTTTAAGAATAGATTTTATAGTTTAATTTGGATCTATTGTTGACGTGTCACTTCCTACGTTGTCAAAGAGGTTTCCTCTGAACCCTAAATCCCACGATTGATCTAAATCAGTCCAGCTATCAACCACAACTGAATTCTTCTTTGTGCAAAAAGCGTAAATGTCTTGGAAGAGAGTCCCAAGAGGTTGTGAAGCACACCATCTATCTTCTCAAAACCTTTTCTTACGTTTCTGTTATCACCTATAATGAAGTTAAAAAAAATTATCCTTCTGTTGCATGATCCCCATCCTCAATCTGTACTTTCTTTTGTCTCTAGGCATAAGGGAGCACCAACCACGGTCAGCAACCTCACGAGTAATAGCACTAATGACACGCCTCCAGAGGGCGTTATTTTCCTCATGACAAAATTTTCAAAGCCAATTCATCAAAAGAACACTATTTTAAAGACATAAAGCAAGCCAATTCTGAGGTCCTCATAAATCGTAGGAAGGGAGGATCATTTTCAATTGACATGGTGAGTGGTCGGTCTACAAACTCCCCCATTCTACACAAAGTCTCTAATATTTTTTTCTGGAACAGATTAATAAACTCCACTGGGGCTTACATCAGGGAAAAAATAGCATGGCAAACTATTGAAAAATTATTGAGCAGTACGAGTAAGCTTACCACCTTTAGAGAGGACCACCCCCCTCTACTTATCAATCTTCTACTTAAACTTCTCCTCAAGAGCGTTCCAAGCCACCTTGGCCCCATTCTTCCCCTCTAAAGGAAAGCTGAAATACATGAAGGGAAAATTTTTAACTTTCCATCCTAACTTAAAGCTATTTTTCAGTCGATCAAGGTAAAGTTTTCAATTTTCTACCTTAAATTTCATTTTCATTCCATGTTGCTCCTAAATCTTCTCTTTTATTGCATGCGTTTAATTATCCAAGAAGGCAAAAATCTGTATGATCTGTGTTAATGACATGATATTCATAGATAAGAGTTTTTGCTAATGCTTGCATTTTCTAGATCTTTCATTAAGGCTCCAAGTGTAAGACTCGGTTTGTTGGTAAACTACCTACTACACGTTGAAAACTCGCCATAATGATGCTTATATACTTCTGTTCCTTAAACTTATAATGATACATCATGTACATACATGTTTTTCTCTCTAACCCTCAAGTGCGCGCATGCGTTGAAAAGGTTTTCTAGGTAACATGGATTTAGTGATCTATTGAATTGGACACATAGTTGTATCTGTTGAGATGAATCTATACAATATAAATGTATTCACAATATGTACAATTTTGGGTGGAATGCAACAAAATAACATGAAAGGTGGGTGAGTGTAGATGTAATAAACTAGACAATCTTTATATCGTGCACAACTGCATGAATGAAGGAAGGAGTAAATTCACTGTGATAATAGAGCAAAAAAAAAAAAAAAAAAAAAGGACTAACAATTAATTCTTTTAAGCAATAGTAAGTTTCAAACATAATTTTTAATCAAGGAAAGCAATTACGCCTCTCAACAACTATGTCATGCATATTCAAATCCTTAGATAATATGTTGAAAGCAGTAATCACTTTTCTCTAAGTAATGTATAAACTAATGTTTATGTTTCAACCTTTAATTAAGATGTACATGCTAACTCTCGACACTTAAATGTCACATGTATTCATATCTCTAGATATATATGCTAAGTTTCAAACCAGAAGATTTAACTCTCTCGAACAGTTTACTAACAATATTTAACTCAATCTCTCGATTAATTGAATTAGACATTGAGATTAGCACATATCAAACAAAGAACTCCTTAATTATGCATACGTTTCAAAGAACTATTTTTATCTTTTTACTTCATTTAAAAACTTTAATTCTCGAAATGATGAAAAGAATAGCTATGAATGATTGCAATTGATATGCATTCATAGTTATATTAAAAAAGGTTGATCTTTCAATCTTAAAATACAAATGAAAGATAAGATACAAATGGATAGGATAAAGAAATGTGTCTCGTCACACTACCAACTTTTTAATTAAATGACTTCCAACTTCTTAGTTAAATGACTACCATAAACATGCTTGTTGTTTTATGTTTTAATCGTTTGGTATATTCATCATGTGATTGTTGGTTGGTCACTTGACATAGTAATCTTGTACAAGTTTGGATGCCTTCTTCCTTTATACTTCACAGCTACAACTCACTCTTTGCATTACATTTTTTCTTTATCGATCATGCATTCAAAAACATGAAAAACTTCATAACATTCTGGCGTCTCATTAGAGGCGTTGGAACTACCCAAACCACATTTGTGCTTGGGAATGTGAGGGAATGCGTTCTAGGTGGAGATGTGACACTAAACCTCAAATATTCGTAAGTCTTAAGAAAATTCATAAGAAAAGAACATTTAATAACACTTAAGATAGAACACATCACATTTGATGGCAAGCATTGTCACACCTCATTTTGGAGCACCTCCTCACTAGCCCCTAGATGTGGTATGAAGTCGACTAACATTGTTCTTCTTTCAACAATGCATGTCAACCCTGCTTAACCCGTAACTATTATCTATGTATTTTCAATTAAGCTTAGACATAAAATGTGGAAAGAATAGGTCCAACTTGAAAATAATAATTTAAATCTTTGCAAAACATTCTCAGGTTTACCCAACCAATAGACAACCTGCTCAACAGTCTTATATAAACAAAATGAAGTTCAAAGTTCCAACCAAACAACACTATTACAAAATTCAAATCAAATTATTATACTAGTCTATTAGAAACAATGTCAACTAAGTCCTCTCTTAGCTTAATTACAAATTATCATGCATGCATGGAATGAGTTATACAAAATCTACTCAACTTCTAACAGAGTAGACAGATGCTTTAACAGGCATCAAAACCACGATCGATATTAATTGTAAGCGAATTAAACATCTAAAGGATGAGCTATAAAGCCCTGTGAGTGACAACTTTTAAAACAAAACATGCATGTTTACTGAAACAAGTATGTAACACATATAATATAATCTTATAAAGTACCTTTCTAAGAAAATATTCTAGCAAAGCAACTCATGGCTTAAGATCCACTAGCTTGACTTACTAAGTTGTGTTGCTAGCACTGCAAGAAAAATGACCTACGACGACAGTTAAAATTTGTCATAATAAAATATCTTGACAGTTTTTTTAGTCATTGATGCGTCAGTCAAGGAAAGTCTATCAATGACAGTTTAGAAAAACTATCACAATAAGTGTTTTCATGACAGAAAATAAATGTCACATATCCAGTATTCTTGACAGATAATAAATGTCATTATTTTATATTTTATGACAATATCTAACTATTATCAGTTCACACATATTTAGAGTAATTATCTGTCATTATTTGCATATTGACAACAATTATAAATTGTCACAAAATCTTATGTTTTGGTATTTTTTTCTATCAAGAATATGCCCAATCATGATGATTATTAAATGTCAAGAAAACACCAGCATGACTATAATTGACTGTCAAGAATACCTTTACCTTGACAGTTTTTAAAAAAATCAAATGTCATATACTCCTCTATTAGTACATTTTTTTATTGCCCTATTTCCTGGATAATCCCTATTTTTCTTGTCGTCCTGCCATTAGATAGACCAATTCAATCACAACACACCCATATGGAAACAACCAGTCAACACTTTGATATATATATATATATATATATATATATATATTATCGTACACTTTGTATTATATATATGTACAATTGTTGGTAAAGGGACATGATCACATGAACTGTCTAGTGCATTTTAAAGCCTCTTGTAATATGTATTTCTTTTACATGGGGGAAGAATAGAGTCAAGCAACATTAAAGAATGAAAGAGCATCCAAAAAGCCAAGCCCACAAAAAGAATTCCACCAAAGAAAGAGACTCCAAACAAACAAAATAAGCCATGCTGAATAATTACAAAAAGATTTTTACACCGGTACCCAAAGAAACATAGAACCTG
This sequence comes from Cucumis variabilis, assembly GCA_037974545.1. Lineage (NCBI taxonomy): Eukaryota > Viridiplantae > Streptophyta > Magnoliopsida > Cucurbitales > Cucurbitaceae > Cucumis > Cucumis variabilis. The sequence continues at coordinate 2,963,890 of JBBPDI010000002.1, forward strand.
ACAAGATTGTGTTGTCCAAACTCATTTTCTTGTCAAAATCACTTTTAAATTACAATAGAGAGTTTTGAACTACAATAGCATACAACAAATGACAAAGAACAAAATCCTAAACTGTGGGGGTGTCTAAATAAAATTACGAAAAAAGACTACCATGGCTGCATGATAGTCATAGCACTTCAACACACACAATCTAATCAAATCCAATAACTTCAACAAACTAGAGTTGTAAGAATATTTTGAAATAAATATTACCTGTTAACTATATCGTTAGATTGTTATGAACTTTCTATCTTAGGGGTATCCTCTTGAGTTCCTGGGCTCTGTAAGATAAGCATAAACCTTACAACTCACATTCAGAACTCTCAAACGAAACTAAAAAAAGATAAGCATGCAACACACATAATGAGGAGGAAAATAACATAAAAATAAGCGAGCACACACTACTACAAAAAGAAGTTTTAACGACACTACTAATCAAGCCACTGTGTCATTGAAAATAAAAAAAAGGGGTGGGGTGAGGTAAATTGTGTCGTTGAAAATAAAAATACAGATTATTTCTTGACACAATTCTATTGACATAATTTAATTTGTTTTGACACAATTTTTGCGTCGTTAATTAACGATAAAATTTTTGCGTCATTAAAAATAGTTCTAAATAGAAAAAACCTAACAAATTTTAATTCTCTCCCTCACCCAATTAAAATTAAATAAAAAACCTCATTCAAAATAGTTCTAAATACTTAAAACCCAAAATTTTTAATTCCCTCCCTCACCCAATTAAAATTAAACAAAAAAATACTTACAAAAAATACTTCTAAATGAAAAAAAACCCAAAATTTTAGAATTCCTTTCCTCACCCAATTAAAATTAAATAAAAAACCTTATTAAAAATAGTTCTAAATAGTTAAAACCCAAAATTTTTTAATTCCCTCCCTCACCCAATTAAACTTAAATAAAAAATATCTTTATAAAAAATACTTCTAAATGAAACAAAAACCCAAATTTTTGGAATTCCCTCCCTCACCCAACTAAAATTAACTAAAAAAAACTCTGATTAAAAATAGTTCTAAATGAAAAAAGTCCAAAATTTGTGAATTCCCTTCATTCCCCAATTAAAATTAAATAAAAAGCCCTAAATTTGTGAATTCCCTTTTTTCCCGATTAAAATTAAATAAAAAGCCCTAAATTTGTGAATTCCCTTTTTCCCCAATTAAAATTAAATAAAAAGCCCTAAATTTGTGAATTCCCTTTTTCCTCAATTAAAATTAAATAAAAAGCCCTAAATTTGTGAATTCCCTCCCTCCCCCAATTAAAATTAAATAAAAAGCCTTTATTAAAAAGTGTATAGAATGGAAATAATAATAATAATAATAATAATTATAATTATAATTATTATTATTATTATATTTTTAATTATTATTATATTTTTATTAAAAAAAAGGAAAAGAAATCCAAATTTCTTTTCTTTCTTCTTCGCGCACCGCACAGCCCCCCCTCATCTTCTTCCTCCTTTTTTTCTCGTTCTCTTTCGTTTTGCAAACCGTCGCACCTCCCATCTCCCTCTCTTTTTCGTTCGCCTGCAGCCACCGCCCACCCTCATCACAGCCTGATCACTGCCGGTCAACTCTGATTTCGTCTCTCGTTTTGCAAAACCCACAGGCCACCTATTTTCGGCCGCGTCGGCCTTCAATCGTGAAATGCAGCCATCGACGACTCGTCTGCACTGCTGGTTCACGAATCAATCTGCTTACGAGGCCACCGTCGTTCTGCTTTAGTTGAGCCCATTCCGTACACTCTAATCCGCAAAGCCACTACACGTAACTCGTCTACTGTTCTGTGCCGCCGCAGCCTTTCACTGCTCACCTCTGATCCTCCGTGACGCCGTGTGTTTCCTTTATTCTAGCCATGACTTCTGTCTTCCAGCTTCAGTACCCCTTCACATGTCGTTTTGTTCTGCTTTCGTGTGCATCGATTTTTCACCTAAGTTAAGTGCAATCTCTGCGTTGCCGCAAGAAGTATCAGAGTGTAGAGTAAGTTTGTAACAATTAATTTGATAGTTTCTGCATGTTAGATTCATTGAGTTGTAATGTGTAATTAAACGATTGGTTCCTTATTGGTTATTGGTTCCTTATTTGTTATTGAAGGAGTCCATGAGGTTTCTACATCTCCATTCGAAGACTATAAATCCTTCATCGTTGTCGTTCGAAGCTATAAATCTTCTGTCGTTTGCCTTTTAAGTTTGCAATCTTGCTCCGTTCGTCGTTCGAAGCTATAAGTCACCGTTCTGGTTGGTAATCTTCACTCTCTTTTCTCCCATTTGTGTTTTATTTTGCTAAATATGTTTTGTGTGAATGCTATTTTATGGAACACAATAAATTTGAGTTGTTTGAGAGGATGGCAAGATTTACTTTAATACGATAAAGCACTTTGTTGATGATAACAATAACACTAATTTTTATTTTAAGAATATATAACCTTTCAAAGAGCAATAAATTAATAATACAAGAATAATATTCTCCTTTGCAACTCTGATTAAACCAATACATATACAACTAAAAGAATCCAATCATTTGTTCTGAAGTGATTGAGAATAAAAGGAATAGGTTGTAATCTATCTCTTCTGAAAGTTGATGAGTTTAAGTGAGGTTGCAAAGACTGAGAAGAAAAGG
>JBBPDI010000002.1:2972603-2983855 GCA_037974545.1 Cucumis variabilis
GTCCAAACCCTTTGCACTTCCAACATTGAATAGAGTTAGTCTTCTCCCTTACCTCCTTTGAAGCTTCAACCTTCTTAGTATTAGAGATCTCGGCCTCTACTTTTTTGGCAGCCACAAATTTCCCATTTGATTGCATTGATTCATTCCTATGCACAAAATCATCCTTGTTCCATGTATTAGAACTTGAAAAGGTGTGAGTTTTAGATACATACCTTTTTGAACGCTCCTTTCCTTCCTTCAATTGAGCTTCAATTTTGATAGCATAATTATACATATCTTTCATATAAGGTGGTGGATTTCTATCAACAAGATGAGTAATTTCTTGATTCAAACCTCTAAGGAACCTAGACATGGTGGCTTCCTCATCTTTTTGGATTCTTGCTCTTCCAATCAATGTTTCCATCTCTTGATAATATTCAGCAACACTTTCTGTACCTTGCCTCAAAGATTGCAATTTAGTTTTCAAATCTCTTTCATAATGTTTTGGGACAAACCTTTTCCTCATGGCTTCTTTGAGTTCTTCCCAAGTTTCTATTGGATCCTCCTCTTTCCTCCTTCTCTCGAACTTGAGATAATGATACCATTCAGATGCATAATTGGTGAATTCGACAATGGCAAGTTTCATCTTCTTATTCTCATTAAATGAGTTGCAATCAAACACATGTTCTATCTTTCTTTCCCATTGCAAATATGTCTCTGAATCCGACGTTCCAATCAAAGGTGGGATCTTGAGTTTGACTCCTCCATCTCTATCTTCATGCACTCTTTCCACCCTTCTAGGTAGCATCACATTGGCGAGGTTATTTCTTCCTCTCCCTCTCACATTTCCTCTACCTCCAAGCTGTCTTTCATGTGGATCTAAGTCAAACATACCTTCATCTTCTTGGAATGGTCGTACTTCCCTTTGTTGTTCTGCCCTCCTTTCTTGTCTTTCTTCCCTCATCAATTTCAACATACCTTGAATTGCTTGAAGAATAGCAACATTTGGATTTATCACTTCCGGAACTTCTTCTCCATTATGCGATATTTTGTATTTAGTAACAAGGACCTTTCCACACTTCTCACAAAGATTTCACTCAAGGACAGTCATGTTTATCACTCAAGGGTAGGCTTTTGGTACTAGGTCAAAGATGTAAAGGTTGGAGTCAATTCTGGTGCAATTTTGTTATAAGCTTGATATAATCGCTTCAAATGATCAACTTTTCACAACCAAAACTGGAGTAACTCAACCTTAAGACCAGCAACTACAGACTTTGAACAAACACACAATATAATGACACTAACTTTTGGTGTACCTCGGATCTTCGAATAAAAGCTTTTTTTTTCTTCTGATTTTTTTTGCTACTGACTTTTTCTTTTTTTGATAATTTGAGAACAAGACACAAGATTACAAACTCGTATTGAAAAAAAAGACAGAAAATATAGATATTTCACCTCTAGAGTCGGCCAAAGGATGTTGACCAAGACTCTGATACCAAATGATAAGCGTCCAATATGATTTAAGTTTACAAAGCTAGAGGTCCTTCTAGAATCCTTGTAAAAGGACGCAAACGAGACTAACTTACCGAATGATTCCAACCAAAAGTTTAGTTAAAAGATGAATTATTCTTAGATAAAACTTAGAATAGATGATGGTCACTCCTAAATCCTCAGACAACTCACTCCTGAATTAGATTGATCAAAAACTAATCTAATGAATCGATTGAACATCAAACCTAAGACAAGATTTGAAAGAAAAGACAACACCAGAGGGGTTGAATAAGAAAAAGCTTTTTAGTATTTATCATGTTCTTTTCATAAGCATTACAAGCCATTTTAAAGGCCATATGGTCATGGATTGACCAAGGAACTCAAAAGTCGTTCAAATATACTTAATTACAAATTGTAGAAAATAAGACCTAGGAATTTAAACTTGATTGCACATCAAAGGAGCAGTCATTCCTCAAATAGTAAAAAAAAGATATAATTGCTTTAAATTGTCTTAAATATGTGCTATGTAATCCGCTCCTCATAATGGCAACCTTTGACAACCTTTGACATCATAAAATCCCAAGAGATGCAAGTTGGACAGCCACCTCTTCACAAATTCTGCCCATTTTTTTGTCCCCCATGCCATCTTCAAACCACACAACTTTTTTCGTGCCATTTTGACTCCATTCTCTTATTGACTTGCTAAACTAACATTCAAAATTCTCGACCTCTTGTCGTGCATTTGCCAACTTTTGAACATGCAGTGTTAAAGCCTCTTGTATCTTCTTTGCCTTGCTCCTTGTGATTGGTCCTTTAGGTACATTCAATGGATTATTGATTGAATCCACATCACGAGCCCAATCTAAATCTCGTGCCACTCATTTATAAATTCAAATTATGGTTTAAAATTTAAACAGACCAATACAATACATATCATAAACTACTAGTATATGAACATTAGAGAACTAACTTTTACAACTGCTTCTCACTAAACTAAACTTCTAACAAAGGGGAACTAACTTCTGCCTACAAATCATCACATGAGAGTGTAGAAGAACCAAAATAATACAACTAACCAATACTTATGATAATCTATTAGTATATGAATTGAAAAGGATGAGATTCACATACTTCATAATGGAAATCTCAGCTAGAGGGCAACCAAGACCAAGAACACAAGTTAGTGAAAATCCGAAGAACTATCAAGCAATGCCCATATAAACTAAGCCCTAACAAACAATGCATGGGCCTCAATATTATCATCCACTCCAACTTTGTACATTTCAGCACTTATTTCAATAAACTAGCTCAATGCTCTTGTCAAACAACACATACATATGAATCAAACAAGCAACACATTCTCCAAAGAAATCCAATGAAAAAGAACACTCATATTAAGGAAGCTACTGTTTTACCCAAGCTCCCCTATGATTGTTTTGGTGAAAATTTCTCATCTAAGTAGAGTTGAATCAAACCAACTATACAATAAAAAAATCCCAGCAAAAAGGAAACCTAACCAGCATTCATTCAGATTCAATCATCAACTGTCCTATGGAAATAACACAAAATAGTGTTTCGGGAACCATTAGGGTTCTATAATGGATATTAAAAAATGTTACCCAGATGTTAGTGAGGAAAGGGCCAATATGGATGAATCCTGTTCGATAAACGACGAGATTGACGCGAGAATGGAGTCTATTTAGAATAGGGCCTACGAGAAAGCCAAAGGCAAAGAGGGAGATAGAGATGGAAGGCTAAGTTATTCTAAGAGAGAGACTTGTTCTGGACTTCATCAAGGAGAAAAATGGAGCTTTTCGTGGTCGTGGATCGCCGATCGAAACCATTTATGCGTCGCCAGCAGAAACAGTGGTGGGTCACCAGCAAAAACTGTGGTGGTTGGATTGGTTCGATTGTCGTCGATGTGTGGCAATCAGTAAAGATGGTGAAGATTAGGGATGGGGTTTTTGGGAGGGTTTATCGTGAAGAGGTAGAGAGAGAGCGGAAAAGATAAAAAGAAATAAATATTTAATAAATTGTTTAGTGAAAAGTGGGAGGGAAATTAAAATTTAAGAAAATTTGCTAATTATGTTACTAAAACTATTTAATTTTTAGTGACATTATTGTTCTGTTACTGATTCTTTTAGAGGTGCAAATTAAAAATTTATCGCTAATAATAATTTTTTGTGACATATCTTTTTTGCGTCGCTATAAACAAACTTTTAGTGACAAAAATTACTTGTGTCACTAAAACTTTGTCACTAAATAATAAATTTCTTGTAGTGAATATAAAATATTTAATTTAGCAATTAATTAATCGAATAATTAATTAATATTTTATTTTAATTTTATTAAATTAAATTAAAACTAGGAAAATTTTTAAAAATAGCAAATTTTATAAAATATTTACAAATTTTGATACAGTTTGTAAATATTTTAATTTATTTTGCTATTTTTAAAAATGCCCCTAAAAATATTGGTGGTGTGAGAGATATTTATTTAAATTAAAAATTAATTATTAATTAAATATGACCTAATTAATTATTAATTTAATTAATTAATTAGTTTAAATTTAATATTAATTTGATTTGTTAAATTAATAAGGAACGTGGGTGGTTTTCTCACGTTCTCATATACTCTCTAACTTCTTGAAGAAGAGGAAGATATTGGTACAACAGATATCAAGATGTTTCAAAATTATGAAAAAACTCTACGTACTTTAAGAATCCTCTAAATTTTTTCTGCATTTTTCCTATTTCAATTTTGGTTCCACAAACAAAATTCTCAACTTAGAGAATAGGGAGGTCTCCAAGTGGCGGTACTCAAATAATTTGGTGTTTGGCAGATCCAGAGTTGTCAACGACGTAAGTATTCCTTTCCTGTACTTTGTATTTAATTTGAAAGCATGCTTAAGCATAAAAATTTACTTTTGTACTTTTGTCAATGTAGTGGTATTCTTAAAATCCCAACTAAACTTAAGTTAAGCTCTGTTTAAAACTTGTGCTATAGGACTCTTATCCCTTCAACGAGAGAGGTTTACGTTTATTGGTTGGACCATTAATAGGTTATTCATTAGAGGAGCACTGGTATTTAATAATTAAAAGTAACATAATGGTAAAATGGTAATTTAACTTAGCTTGTGTTACAGACACTTGTGAATAAAGAACTAACTTACTGTTATTTGTCTATATCCATAAACACATAATATATCTATAGTAAGAAGAATTTAGTTGTGGGTCTTAGTGGATTGTACAAACAGCTAATGAATATTGATTAATGTGGTTAATGAGTACTTTAGTCAATTAAGCTCATATCATTATAGTTTCTGATCTGTAGGTCTGTTAGGTTTTCTTCCTAACTCGTAAAGGATAATAAGGTTAATATACATTAATTATAATTTGAAACGTTCAAATTTACTTTAGGAATTAATATAATGTATGGTGATACATTATAATATAAAGTTGCATTTCAATTAATCTTTATTGTATAAATTTAATTTTAGATATGATTAAAAAATTAATTTATGAGAAAATAAAATATTTTAATGAGTTCAAATATTAATTAATATGATCAATTAGATTCATATTAAAACTATAGGTTAAAATTTAATGTGTATATGGTATATATTAAAACTATAGGTTATTAGAGAAACTAAGTTATTTACAGAGTGTGGGATGCTTTTCAACATATCTTGAAGTCTCTCTCTAACTTCCTCTTCTTTAGGAAGAAAAGGGAAGTAGGTAACACACTCTATGTGAATTTGCAAGAGAAGAGTTAGTAATCTCTCAATAAAAAAAAAAATTATCTCTTCTTCCTAGATCCATTTTTGGTTTCCAAAAGCCAAGAACCTCAATCACTCAGAGAATAAGAGAGGTTCCAAGTGGTGGTGATCTACAATTTGGAGTTTCGTAGAATTCAAAGATGATAACGAACATAAGTTTCCTTTTATCTGTAATTTTTTTTATTATGAAAAGCATGTTAGCCAATTTATTTAGTAAATTTGTTAGTTTTTATTTGTCAATGTATAAGTATTTCTAATTCTCAATTAAATTGAGTTTAAGGTTCTTTTAAATTCTTCCACACTAAAAGGGCTCTTATCCCTTTAGATGAAAATGACATTGATGTCGAGACATTTATAAATGGGAAAATTATCACCAATGTAACATCAACAATTTCAGAGACAAGCCAAAGTGTTCTTTTCATAGTAAATAATGAGCCAAGACCGACTCAAGTTGATTTAGGTAGTGATCTTAATCCTCCAATGGATGAAGAATAAACTACTCTCTGAATGTATGTAACGGTCGTGGTGTATGATAATTTGTAGAAATACAAGTTATTGTAGCATTTTATGTAAAATAATAAAGCCTTAATAGATAAGGTAGGAGGAAAACACAAAGAATCAATATTGATCAAGTTGTGCATCGCAAACTACAAAAGAACTTTATCTCTGTTTATCACATTTTATCTGTCATATCGTAGGATTTTAGGCAAAAAAAAAAAAAGAAGTATAGCATGGGAATAGAACATTGGGTGAGGAGACGCACACAACTAGCAAGGTGACGCTTATAAAAAGCTAGGCGATTTGAAGCACTAGCAAACAAAAATGGTTGGTGCAATTGTCAGAAAAAGGATATTTGTGGAGCTGATACAACTTTGTCAGATAAATCAATGGAGCGTAGAATTCCATGTCACATATCAACCCTCATCTAAAAATAGAGGCTTTTACTTCAGTAACAAAGGTGCAAAATTGGATCCTGGAGAGCAAGTTCATACCATTTTTCCTTCTTACTTAAAGTTTTAGGTTAAAGTCTAGATAAAAGAGAGAGATTCCGCCCTACCATTTTTCCTCATCCCAACATGCAAAAATCAGATCCTAGAGTATGAGAAATCATATTCTGAGGCTTGATTTATTTTTTGTATTCCATTTTATATTTCATTTCTGTTAATTTGTAATATTAACTCTATGGCCGAGAAGCCTAGCTAAAGTTTTAACCATTCTCCCATATCTTTTTGACTTACCATTTTCATCTCATTTAATTAGTTAGTGAACAATATGTAATGTGTTATTAATACTAGAGAATCTTGATGTATATATTATAAGTTTTGCTTAGCTAAACACATATATTAATGCTTCGTTTTCTTGGAAAGAAAAGACAATCGTACTGACTGTGATCACTTGACATGTGAAAACTCGTATTTAAATAACTAGACAACGAAAAGATTGTTGAAATACAATCTCATCGTCGAATTCATCTTTAGCATAGGTTGCAGAAATGTCAAACGTGTGCTGCGAAAGCATCGAAAGGATGCAGACCTTAAAATAGGACAAATTGCTTATCACAGATACATATTGATTAGATACAAATCATTGCTTAACTTTAAGTATTTGAATTTTGAAAGGCAAGCAAGTATGGCGAAGGCACTGAGAGAACGCTTGCCTTAATTTTGAAGTTAATAGATGTTTTGTATTGCCTCAAAGTATTAATACACAATACGTTTTCATCTTCATGTCCCTCTTGCATCTCCAATTGCACCTTAGCGTATATAATTAGGAAAAAAATATTGTGCATACTTATATTCCATAGAGTACCGCATAAGGTTAGCTACGTGATAAACTCAATTAGAACACCAATTTCCTAAGTTCGACCCTGAACTTACTAGGAAACCTCTCTTAGCTTACACTTGGATGATAGAGAGGAAAACTTGTACTACATGCATATTGTTATAAAATTAGCAACGCATAGGTAGGACATGCATCTTTTATCGCATCATCCTATCCTAGCCGCCTACTAAGTCGCTCAAGTTAGATCTTAGCATATGTTTATAATGGAGATTATACGACAAACAGGGAAGATAATGGAGAACAATCAAATCTAATTATGTATAATGAGTTTGGTCATCTTGTTGGAAATGTGTCTTGCCAAACTCAAACAAATCCATCAAATGTACCATCCAATAATAAGAGCAAAAATGGATAATTGATAATTCAACCATTAGGTGGGTCTGCTTCCTCAGAACAAGTTGAGGTAGTCTATATTTTTTTTGTAATGTGAAATTGAGGTTGGCAATGTTGGCCATTGAAAACAACTTCGAGTTGCAGGTTAAGAACTCTAACGAAAAACTTTATAGCGTATGACGTATCCACCCGACATGCAAATGAGATATTCGTGCAATCAAAATGAAAGATTGTGATATATTCAAGATCACTAAGTGCATGTGATTTTTATGCACATGTTTAATAGAGGTATTGAATCACAATCATTAGAAAACCAGCACATTTGTAATTGGATATTTAATAAATGACAAGTTTTGGAGTTGGTTGTGGTGATTGCCCCCACATCATTTTTTTTGGATGATATGCAACAAACAACTTGGCATGCGAGAGAAAATAAATTACCTCTTGTAAGGGTACTTTAGAAGAATCATATGTCTTGTTGCATGCTTACAAGGATGCTTCTAGGGGTTGAGTCATCATTTGTAAGCAAGTAAAAAGTGATGAAAGAAAGAAAAACGAGAGAATTAGAGAAACTTTGGGTGAAAAGTTAGTAAATATATTTTGAAGTAAAAGAGTATTCTCTTCAAAAGTGTCATCTTTATTCTTTTTTATTCTTTCTTAATAAAAGTTTCTTTCTTTAGAAGTAAATGTTTCTCTATTCTTTTTTCCAATTTCTTCAACATAATTGATTTTGATATTTAAATATTTTGTATAGTTTACCTGTTGTTTGTCTTAATTACTCACCTAGACACTCTTGAATCAACATAATTTTCATAGTTTAGTTTCATTTAGTTTGGATTTATTGTTGACGATGTCAAGTCTTAAAGTTGAAAAAATAATCCAGAACAGGATGTAACGTATTTGCACTAGAATTAATATATCATACAAATTAAATTTGACTAAGCTAGGCTTAAAATGTTTTTTCAATTATATATTATGTCTGTATCTTGAATTAGGAATCATTCCATCTATAAAATTCTAGTGATTTTCTTGTTTTCTCTTCATTTTTTTCCATAAGAGATGTTATGAATTGAGATCAATTTTTTGAGATGCTATGGGTCATACAGGCAAAGAGGTACAATTGATCAACATAGAAAATTTGATACCTTGCCATGAAAATTACTATTGCATGTTTTGATTCTAAATATTGTGTGTTTGTTTAAGATCGTGATCAATATTTGAGCTATGTTGGTATTGACTCGTAAATAGATAATTAAAAGAAAATGAATCTAGAGCATTTTAATCATGGTAACACAACGTTTTCTTCCAATCCAAGTAGATTTCCAAAGAGGGTCAACATAATAAACTTGATAGCCTGCTTTACTATACAAATTACGAGCCCCATAATCATCTTCATATGCACTTAATGCCAAAAACTTGAATCCCCAAACCTTACCAAGCATGTCACACCCCTTTAATAATGCTGTTGCTACTTTTCGCCTTCTGTGTAAGCAAAATTGACAAAATTAACAAGTTAATGAAAAATACTAAATAAAACCTAAAAATAAAAAAGAGGAAAATTTAGTCTTTTGGCCCCTCAGTCTGTAAGAATGTGTAGGCTTTTTAAGCTTTTGTTTTCTGAAAAATAAGTCTACAATCTTCAGTTTTTACTTCAAATTTCTGTTTTAAATATCTACTTTTCATTTCAAAACTAAGTCAAGTTTTAAAAACCAAAAAACTCCTTTAGTAATCATTTTCGATTTTAATTTATTGTTTTTGAAAATTAAGTCTAATAAAACTTTTTCACCCATAAGTTGTTGTTTAGATATCTACTTTTTAGTGATTTTCAAACCAAGTCAAAATTTAATAATTTAAAATAACGGTAGTTTCTATTTTTTTTTTTAATTTGGCTATGAATACAATTCTTTCACTAAAAATTGATACAAACTACGGTAAAAAAAATAAAGAAAACAATAAATTATTTTCAAAAATCAAAAACAAAATAGTTACCAAACAAAGTTTAGTTGCAAAAGCTTGTTTTTGTTTTTCTAAATTTGATTAATAATTTAACTCTTTATTGAAGAAAAACATTAAAAAAATGTAAAAATTGAAAAAAAATGATTTAATTTTTTAAAATAAAAATAAAACAAAATTTAGAAACTATATTTGTAATTTAAACCTAGTATCTTATTTTTGTGCCAATAGGCTAGGGAATATTAAAGCTAAAGGAATATGATAATATTAAAAACTTAACCAACCCAACTTGAAAAATAAGGATTGGGTTAAGATGGAATATCCTTCTAGTTGAGTTGGATTAATTTGAAACCGAATTGAAAAGGGAAAATAGGGTAATTACAATAATGGATACCTTTGATATCTTTTTAAATCATCCAGAAAGCTTTTAATTAAGAGGATGCAAATTTAATATTATATGAGATTTTAAATTGACCTGGCATTTTGTGCGACGGCAATTCCAGTTACAAAGAGATACTCCTTGACGCCGGGGGGAAGGAGACGCTTTACTTTCAAATCTCCGGCCACCGTCACGTCCACCACTCCCACAAAATTGTATACTTCTTCACCAATTTCACTCTCCGGTTCCGCAACCAAACAAGCATACCTCAACAAAAATTAAAAAAGCAAAACACGGTTAACCATTTTGATCTATTTATTACCTTACCTACTTCAAAAATATAACAATATATAATTAATTTAAATTATACTTTTATTATTTTGTTAGTTTTGAAATATAATAAAATAATAAATAAAAATATTTATAAATATAAGAATGTGTTAATGGGTGTCAATATAACATTAATAATAAGTATTGTTACGAAGATATTATAAATAATAAATTTTATAAAATATTTACAAATATGGTAGAATATATAAAAAAAAAAAAAAAACATACCTATTTGGAGGATAATTTTTCAGTCTATAAATTAATGCTGAAAGCACTTCTGCCTGTAACAAAACTGAAAAAGTGAATTTTATAAATTATTGAGAGTGAAATCATAACAATTAACAAAGAAATTATTTCCTTTTAACGTTAAAATTTCAAATGCAAAAACTCCTTTTTATAAATGTTTTAGAATTTACACCCAGCCAAAAGAAAATGAAGAAATTCAAGACTTTTAACTGAATGTCATCCTTATTGTTCGACTAGCCCTTTTTTTTAAATTTTTATCAATGTATGAAGGAAATAATTGAAAATTAACTCATTTTAACCTAATCAATCAATTTTTTAAATTTTTAACTAAAGATTTAACTAAATGGAATTCTTAAATTAAAAAGATTCCATAATTATCAACTTTTTAGCATATTTTTTCAAGTTAAAAGACTTAACTAAAGTGTTTTGAAATAGATTTTAAAATTTGAGGTTAGTTATTTGATTCTGAGTTTTAAAATATCATATATTTAAATTTTCAATTTTCAATTTCATTTCAATTTAGTCAACAACTTTTAGGATTTGCATTTTAAACCTCGGTCTTTTGTTAAATATTCAAATATATTAACTTTAAATAATAATGTCCCCAATTAAATTAAAAGGATTATAACTAATTAAATTTATTAATAAAATTAATTTAAATTTTCATTTAATAACTATTGTAAGTATTGATAAAACATTCTTAAACTATTTGAAAAATAGTTTTAATTTTTTCTACCAATCAGAATTTCTCTTTGACTTTTAAAACTTCTTACACAATGAAGCAAAATGATTGAAGTTTCTAACAAGATTTAAGAAGAAATTACAAGAAAAGAGAAAAAAGGGGGAACCTGGAAAAATTGGAAGAAAAAATGGTTGAAAAGAAGAACAGGTTCATGAAAAGCTTCGGCTTGAATTCTTGCA
>JBBPDI010000002.1:2983989-2997463 GCA_037974545.1 Cucumis variabilis
CGGACTCGAATAATCACTACTGCACCGCACAACCACCGCCGATCTAACCTTAATTCCTCCTCCATATCTCCAGACCGCGCCGGACTTTGATCTCGTCGGAACCACCGTGAGCGGTGGCTCAGAGCGGAGGTGCAATGGTACTCGGAGGGGATTTGGAAGTAAATGGACCATAGTTGGAAGGGAAGCAGCGGTCAATGGTCGCGTTATTACTTGAATTTTTAATTTCAAAACTCTTATTTGTTATTTGTTATTTGTTCATTTTGAAAATAAATATATATATATTTATTTTTGAGGTGATGCATTGGGAAAGTGGAGATAAGGTTTTTGGATTTCTCAGTGGTTGAGACCTGTTTGTTATTAGCAACCACCCACGTGGAAATTACAACATTTGCTTTTTTTAAAAAAAAATATAATGTTTGTTTCTCCTGAGTTGTATATATTTGTTCCAACTTCTCAAAGTTATTTTAAAATTACATTAAACCACAAAAATATTTTTAAAAAAATAGTTCATCATATCTTTTTTTTTTTTTTAATATTACAAAATTAATGATATTAAACAACTATTAAGTGAAAATCATAAAATTATCAACTTTTAAACGTGTTACTTTTATAATTTAGAAAATATAATAATATGGATTCTATTATCATAAACTTTTTTTGGTATTTTTGTAAGAGTTCTTAAATTTTAGTCAATATAACTTTTATAAATGCGATTAAGCAGTTATAGTTGTATAAAATCTCATAAATGTTTTCTATGGTTTGAGAAAGTTGACATTGTATTTTATAACACCATAGAAACTAAAATCTAATTATAAATTGTAAGAGCAAAGTTCAGATTTTCATAGAGATTAAATTTGCAATTTAATCATTAAACTATCGTTTTAGTCTAATACTTTTAAAATTGTTTAATTTTATTTCATAAACTTTTGAAGAAAATGTGTTAAAAACTTATTGACGTGTATTTTTACAAATTAGCTGTTGTTGTTTGCTCTTGTGTTAAATAAAATATCACATTAGTGACAAAATGGTTTACAAACAGGAAAATAGTAGGGTATTCCTTGGTCCTTATCCAAGAATAAACATACTTTTACATGACGAAGTGTGTAAAGTTTTACAGGGTCTGAAAGAAAAGATTGTGCCTGAAAGTTGGGAATGAAGTGTTGGTCGAGATGATAGTTTCATGTCACGCCCCAAAAATGACCCATAAAATTTTTGCGAATTAAGGCTCCTTATTGCTCAAGAGGAGCCAAATAAATCTCAAGCAGTCCAAAAGTCCAAAGAGAAAGAGCAAGGCCATGCCAAGCCTACGACACGCCCATGTGCACACAAGCAAGCACGCACAACCCTAGCATGACATGGACGCGCGCACAAGCCCAACGGACGCGAGCGCGGGAGACTCAGACGGATGCACGGGAGAAGGGTCTCGAAGTTTCTAGAAGCCTCGTGGGCGGTCGAGAAGCTTCACGGGCGCGCGACGCGTGCATGACACAGGTGCACGTGCGTAGGCGCAGAAGTCTCTGGAAGGCCCACGCGTGAGCCAGACAACTCTAGACGGATCCAGACGCCTCCAGATGGCTCCAGAATTTTTTAGACCATATCATGAGCGCTCAAGAATTCTCTAGAACTTTTTTGCCGACGTTGTAAGGCAGTTTTAAGTTTGAAAGTCGATGGCCTACTTGTATAAATACCCCCCATGGGGTTCATTTGTAAGCATCTTTGGAAATCCTTGTAAATCCTCAACAAAACTCTCTTAAGCATTTCATCAAACACCTTGTCTACCACTTTGCTATCTTCTTGCCTACGAATTTCCTTCTTCTGTCAAGTGTTCTAATAAGTCCCATAACCTCTTAGGCTTACATTGGTGCATCCCCAATACCTTTGTTCCACACGTTGGTTGAGTGAATAAAGTAACCACGTGACATTAAACTATTCCTAATCATACCTTGAAAAGAATAGATTTGAATCCCAACAGTAGCATGTGATCACTTCCTTTGATTTGTTGAAACAATTTAAAATACAGATAAGCTATGATATTCAGATTACAAACTTTATTAAATATCCTTACCAAAGTATGACAATGATATGTGTAACTTATTAATGATGTCTAACAAAGTATTCATTATTAACATGATCAAGTCTAATAAGGTCATTTTTCTCCTTTTGAAGCAAACTCACCTAAACTAAGTCTAACGCTTGAAGTTTGGAATATAATGCGGCCATATTCTATCAATCAGGCTTAGTACAAATATTTATGTTTTCTATGTTAGGTTTTATGTCTTAAAACTCCTAGATAATAAATGCAATCCATTTATCGTTATTAATAAAATATTACTATTGTATTTCTAATGAGTGTTATGGATTACTTTATTAGTTTTGTTTTAATAACATAAATCCAATCAACTAACATCCCAAGTTGCTCCATGAGTCTTGAACTTTATGTGGAGACATACAGAGACCAATGTTCGAGATATAGCTTAAGAGCCTATAGTATAGGGATATAGTTGGGTGCCTTATTCTGATAACATTATAAATACGATCCGCTTTGTATTTGATACAAACACAATGATGCGTTAGTGAATGTGATATTTGAGTGAGAGTATCATATGCATTGAGTTTGAATAAAACTAGACCATGAACTAGTAACCACTAGAACTAGTTAGATTTCTATTTCAATAGGATAAAATAAACAACTTCGTCTTAATCCTGAGTGTATTAGAAACTCTTGCTCACTAGAAATTGTCGTTTGATTTGTACGGGTGAGAGTGACTATATTGCCGACTCAATAAGTACCATTTTGGATACAAGATCAAGTTGGGAGTTGGGAATATAATCACACAAGATGAAATTTACTCCTTTTCGACTTTTGGATAAGTAGAGAAGTGTTCCCTTATGTAGTGTCGATAAAACTTGAACAAAGAGCCATGTCCTCTATATGACACAAGAGCGATTTTTATTTATTGGTTGGATTATAAACAGATTGTTCATTAGAGGAGCATTTATATTTAAAGACTAAGAAGTAAACTAAGGATAAAACAGTAATTTAATCGAAGTGGTGTTAAAGACATTCGTGAAGGACTAACTTACTGTTATTGGTTTATATTCGTGAACACATAAATATATCTACAATGAAAAAAGTTCAGTTGTGAATCTTTAGTAGAATGTACACATAATTAACAAATATTAATTAACGTGATTAATGAGTTTAATCAGTTAATCTTATATCGTTCTAGTTTTTTATCTGTATGTCCATTAGGTCACATTTCTAGCTCGTAAAGGACAATAAGCTCAATATATCTTGGATGAAATTTGAATTGTTCAAATTTACTAAGGAAAATAATATAATGTATGATGATGTATTATAATATAAACTTTATATTATATATTTGGATTGAAAACTAATTTATGAGAGAATAAAATATTTGAATAAATTCAAATATTAATTTACAGTGAATTAGATTTGTATTAAAACTATAGGTTTAAAATTACTGTATATATGATACTTATTAAAACTAGGAGAATTGTCAAAAATAGGAAATTTGACAAAATATTTACAACATATAGTAAAAATTTTCAAATTCTATCAATAATAGACACTAATATACTTCCATCACTTTTTATCATTGATAGAATCCAACATTGATAAAATCAAAAAAATTTCTATAACTTGTAAATATTTTAATTTATTTCGCTTATTTTAAAAATACTCCTTAAAACTATAGATTATGAGAGAAATATTTATTTGGATTTGATTCAAAATCCAAATATGGATTAAATTAAATATAAAACATTTAATTTACTAATTAATTAATTAAAAAATTAATCAATTATTTAAGGACTTTTTTCAAAAATAGAAAAAACCAATAAACTATTTACATTTCATAGAACAAAACAACTATTATAAGACAAAATTTATTATACTTGATTTTTCTATAAGGTCTAAATATTTTGTCAAATGTTCTTTTTTGTTTTTTACAATTTATGTGAAAGATGTTCATTTAAATATGAATTAAACATGATTTAATTAAGGAAGCATAAATAACAAAACTAAAAATTTTACGGTTCGTATAACAAAAGAAAAGTCTATAAAGCTGATAAAATATTTTTATAATTTCCATATTTGTCCTTGAATATTGCAGACGATTCGTCACTTTTGTTTATTCTTCCTCTTTGCGATCTATTCATCTTATCTTTCAAATTTTTTCATCTCCTCTTTTAGATTTTTTTTGTTCTATTTTAAATGATTTATTTTTCTTTTTAAATCTCCTCATATTCCTCAGATTCTATGAAGATACTTCATCTTCCTCATATTCAAGAACATCAAGATTTTTGAAATACCATTTTGACATGATCTAAACGATCTTTTACCATGGTCAACACAATACTTTAAATTTGAAGTCTTTTCTCCATCATTTAAAATGAACTACACAATTGTGTTAGCATGATCTCAACGATTGCGTACCATAGCTAACACGATTGTTTAACATAGTTAACACAATCGTTTGATTTGAACTTTTTAATTATCATTTACATTGTACTATACAACCGCTTACCATAATCAACACGATCGTTTGTCATGATCAACATCATCATTTAACATGGTCAACGATCGTTTAAATTTGAAGCGTTTTTCTCTATTGTTAAAAAGAACTACATGATCGTGTATCACGTGACCTAAATGATAGTAGACCATTTAGTTAATTAGATTGTAGTAAACAATCGTTTGGAAAGAAAATCACTCGAGCTCATGTGACTGATTAATCGTGTGTTGACTAGGGTGTTTTTTGTATTTTTCACTGTGGGTTGATGGACTTTCTTTTTTTTTTTGTTTTCAGAATTGTTCTTTACAATATAAATATTTGACTGGATTGTTATATTTTTGAACAAAGTAATTGTCAAAAATAGAAAATTTGACAAAATATTTATAAAAGGTTAATTTTCATAAATATAAGAAACCGACAAAATATTTACGATACATTTAACAAAATGAAAAAAAAACTCATGAGACTGGACATTTTTTTAAAATATTTCAGATTTGCTCTTCCTTTTCATCGTATTTCTTCTCTTTCTCTTCTGCGATTTTTTTCCTTTCATCATCTTTTTCTCTTCTTCTTCAGCAGTTTTTCTTAATTTTTTTTCAAACTATTATTTGGTTCAAGATTGTGTACCAAATATAAAAGATCTATTTTTTTAAAACTTTTATTTGGTCGTTTCAAATATAAAAGATCGTGAAAAAAATCGTTTGATATTGGATAGCCAAATTTAAACAATCGTGTACCAAAATAGCTAAATTTAAACAATCGTGTACCAAAATAGCTAAATTTAAATGATCGTGTACAAAGAATCTTAAAAAAGTCAGTTAGATTTGGGTAGCTAAATTTAAACGATCAAATACAAATCTAAAAGATCGTTTTCCAAATATAAATAGCTGTGTACCAAAAAGTCTTGATAAAAAATTATTGAGATTTGGGTAGCCAAATTTCAACGATCAAATCTAAACGATTCTGTTTCAAATATAAACGATCATATACCCAATCTAAACGATCTTTTTTCAATTATAATGATCGTGGACAAAAAATCTTGAAAAAAATCGTTGAGATTTGAGTATCCAAATTTAAACCATCAAATCTAAACGATCGTCCACCAAAAAATTATGAAAAAAATCTTTTAGATTTGGCTATCCAAATTTAAATGATCAAATATAAACGATCATGTACCAAAAATTATTGAAAGAAATCGTTTAGATTTGTCTCTAAATCTAAACGGTCAAATCTAAACAATTGTGTAGGAAGAATAGTCAAATCTAAATGACCAGGTAGGAAAGAGTAGTCAAATTTAAACGATTGTTTCTAAAATATATTATGCGCTGTGGATGCCAATTAATTGCAAGGCATTTTTGATATTTTTTATTCTGGGTCTGTGGACCTTTTTCGTTTTTGAAATTGTTCTATACCGGGTAAATATTTTGCCACTTTGCTATATTTTTAAAATTAACCTTTTATAAAATATAGCAAAATTTTGTAAAGTGGAAATCTTAATTTCATTAATTAAATATTAATTTGAAATTATTAATTTTATTTATTGATTTAATTAATTATATATATATATATATATAAGGTTAATTTTCATAAATATAACAAAACACCAAAATATTTATGGCCCGTGTAACAAAATAAAAAGTTCATGAAGGCGACCATTTTTTAAAAAATATTTCAGGTTTGGCCTTTTGAATTTCTGGTTGTTATTTATCTGTTGGGAAACTTAGTTGTTTATTCACAATTAATTATATGCGACAAATCATTGGTCATGATTACTATACACGAGGTACTAACTATGTACCTGTTTATAACGTAACTTATTAAGTCCTTATTAAGTACAAGTTTTCCTACTAATTGTCAAGGCAAGTGAAACAATAGGTTTACCTAAGTGATCTAGAGTAAAACACAAGAAATTGATTCAAGATATTAGTTCTAGGAATCACTTATCGTCTAGGCGGTATAAAAGATTTAAAGAATATTGAACTTAATGAATGGCGTAAACTACTAAACTAAGCCTCGAGAGTCTGTAAAGAATGGCGTGAAATAGCGAAATGGTAATACGAAGTGACTTGTATCAGAGAAATGAAAGAAGAAAGGTTTATGTGTTATAATGTGACTAAGTAGTGCGATACCATTGATCAATATAACTTACTAAATTATGCTTCTAATTAATGTTTGATTCTCTCGAAGTCATTATATGTCACACATGGGTCGCTTTCCAAGATCCATATAAGTAAGCATGATTAAACTAGAAATATCTGGAAGAAATTACTTATAAATCGTATAGGATTTTGTAATTAAGGATAGCAACCTCTCGATGTTTAGTGTCCACACTTGTTCTCTTTCCGAGATACAAATGCTGAAAATAATCTCACAAAGGAAGAAGAAATTCTTGCGTACGTTAGTTAGGTCCTACTAATTACCTTCTCGGGTAGTTGGCGACTTACACTAGTCAGGCGATGAAAATAACTCATCTAATGCGATAAGACTTATAAGAAACACTTATTATCAAGAACTTATCACACTTCTAAATTTACAAGTAGCACATTGACTGAAAGAAAGTGAAGACAGGATGGATTGAAAGGGTATAAACATACAATATATATAAATAATGTAGGCATTCGACCATTATACAATATGAACAAAATAAATATTACACAAAAAATATAAAAATGAAAAACAGAAAAGTGGAAAAAGAATATAAGTTATGGAAAATGGAAACTATGTTCTTCACCACTCACACTCTAAGCTCTTACTTACCTAGTTTATCTAGACTCTCTTTTAAGGTCCGTTCAGACCTTCCTTTGGCCTATACATGCCTATCTAGCTTGGTCAGGATGAAGTCCTTTTCTAGGCAACTTTCAGTAGGAAATTTCTGTTCTTCTGAGATTGTCAGCGTCGATTGCAGCTTTGTGAAGTCACATCAACTCCAACTACAATTCTTGTCTTCTAGTGAACCTTTCTCACGTGGTGATGTGGTTCCTCATCTGGAGATGTTAATTCTCAAATGAGTTTCCATTGCGTAGCCCTTGCATGAGATATTTCCATCGATTTACTAGTTTCTTCCTTTCTACTTATCCTGCATTTAGACATGACAATCACATAAAACAAACATAATATTTATGTAAGATATATTTCTAAATAATTATGTATTTACAACATAAGTTACGCACTTTAATCCTCTTCTTAGACGTTTTGACCTCATTATTCTAATAAAAGAAGCTATAATAACATGTATTTATACACATTAACAATTTCTCACGACTTTGATTTTTTCTTCTTCCTTTCCATCTTCCGTCTTCTCTTCTTCTTTGCAATTTTCTTTTATATATTTTTTAAATCATGATCTTTGTTTTTAACCAATCATCAATTTTGTATTTTTTTTAAAGTGTTATTTGGTTCAAAATCGTGAACCGACTATAAAAGATCTTGGTACATGATCATGAACAAAAATCGTTGGGATTATTGGTACACAATCGTTTAAATTCATTTTTAGATTTGGTACAAGAACGTGTACCAAATATAAAAGACTTGAACAAAAATCATTGGGATATTGTTACACGATCGTGTATCAAATCTATAAGAACGTGTACCAAATATAAAAGAATCTACAAATATAAAAGATTTATATTTGGTATACGATCTTGAAAAAAAATGGTTAGAATATTGGTACACGATTGTGTACCAAATATACAAGATTGTGTACCAAAGAAAAAAATGGTTGGGATATTGGTACACAATCGTTTAGATTTAGGTATACGATCATGTACCAAATCTAAATGATATTGTTAGAAGATCGTGTACCAAATATAAATGATCTTGAATCATGATCTTAAACCAATATCATTTAGATTTGGTATGCGATCATGTATCATTTCCTACACAATCACGTATCATGATCGTTTAGAAGAAGAATTACACGTGCACGTGTGGTCAATTAATTGCGCCTTGACGGAGACATTTTTAGTATTTTCCGTTATGTGTTTGTGGACTTGTAGGTTTTTTTTTTTTCGAAATTGTTCTATACACTAAATATTTTGCGATTTGTTATTTTTTAAAAAAATCTCAAATTAAATTAAATTATTGGAGATAACTTCTCTCATGTATGAACGACTCACTTCCTTCTTCTGCAAGCACCTCGAGAAGATAAAAAAGAAAAAAGCAGTATGTAATTAAGAGATTACAATAGTACTATTATAATTAACTAAAAATTTCTGTCAATTATTTTTATAGGAAGAATAGGGAGGTTGTCAGGTGGTAGTGTTCATGACTTCGAAATGGTGGATTGAAGGTCCAAAGATGATAACGAGAGTAAGTTTTGTGTTCTTTAAGTTTTTTTTTTTCAATTTTTCAAATGCATGCTTAGCCTAAATTTAATACAATAGGTCTCTCTCTATATATATTTTGCAATGTATAGATATTTTCAATTTTCTAATTAAAGTGAGTTTTTGGTCTTTGTATTGTTTCCGTTACATAATGACTTTTATCCCTTTATTTTCCCATTTATGATCCAATCATAACGTCCAAACTCACTTGATTGATTTGAACTTTAGTTTAGCTTATTTGAAACTCTTTAAATGAACGATCACTTAAGCTGCATTAGATACAAATACTTACACACTAAATAACCATCAACCAAATTGATAACATATTTACATTATTAAGTATTTTCCAAGAATTACAATTTAATTGTAGTAAGAAAAATGTTGATGATGAATTCTCATTCATCAATCTAGATGTGAATCTTTATTCTCCACCAGAATTCAGTAAATCAAGTTTACATTCTTATTTTTCTTCCCATTAAGGTATTAAACGTCCTCATTGTGTGACTCCTCAAGCTAATATGAAAAGCATTTCATTTTTTAGTTACATTGTGTTATATTCTTAGATCATATTACTTAATCTTGAGATTATTCAGATAATTTTCTAAATTAAGATCATATTGACTTAAACATCACATATGACTTTTGGTTTATTCTCTAAGCTTGGCAACTAATATGTCAAACTAAGAGATAAATATAAGTGATATCTTAAAATCATAAAAGAAAATGAAAACATTGAAATACATAAAATAAAATATATTGGTTAACAATGAGCAGTCAAATATCCATTCAAGTTCAACATTAAATAAAAAAATTTGAAAAAATTAACCCTAGAAATCATTTTCTAGTGCTTTCATATTTTAGTCATTTAGAAAAAAGTATCGTTAAAAGGTAGGTCAATTGTACTTTCACCTGATTGAGACATTCTCAACCAAACACTATACCTTCCTATAACGTTAAGTTCTCATTTATTCAGTCAGAACTTCATTAACTACCTTAATAAGTTCTTGTAAATGTACCTTATCATTATAGAATTTATAATTTTGTTTTACAAAAGTTGTTAGTTCAACAACTTTAGATCTAAACTTACTTACCTCTTATGAAGATGTGGTGGATAGGGAGACTCGATCTCTGGTCTCAAACTGGTTGGCATTAATACTTATGGTGGAAATCAATGCTCTGGCCTCTGTAGGAATCTTATCAACCAAGGCTTCTCTTGCAACTACATCGACAATACTCCTATCATTGGAGACTCCCAACATAAAAGTACTAAATTAGAAGCACATCAAATATATTAAAAGCCGAAGCACATGCGCTTGAACAACTCCCAATACTCGTACAATGTCTTGTCATTTGCATGTGTGATACCATAAATTTCTTTTATGATTCTAGAGGCATAATAAGTAAGGAAAATTTTTTCCAAGAAAAGCGTATTCATCTAGCCCCAGGTGACCATATCCTACAAGGAGAATATATAGCCAATCTTCAACATCATTTTCCAGGGCGAAGGGGAAGACTCTAAGATTCAACTGCTCCTCAGTCTCTTTGTGTGGCCTCATGCCATGACACACTACGTGGAACTCCTTGATGAATTTGTGTGTCTTCACTTGCAAGGCCATGAAAAATGGACAGTAAATGAATTAACCCATTTTAAGTTCAAAATTACATATCGTCTCGGGATATGTAATGTAAAGAAATGTTGGGTAAAGCTAGAGGAGCTAGATCCCTTAAAGTCCGCTCTTGCACAAGATCTGCTATGCTCTCTACTTCATGCTCTAGAAGTTTCTCCTCAAACATGCTTTTAGAACAAATGTTCTTTTGAGAAGTTTTTTGTTTCTTAGCTCCTCTTTTTCTTCGTCTCTCCTTCTGACCTAGTTTTGCAAAATATTATAGGAAATTTCGATCTTGGGAGGATCAGATCATACAAAGGAAGAGAAAAATAAAGAATACTATAAAGGTAGAAAACTCTTTTACAAGAGAAATCTAGGCGCTTGATAACTTGTAGAAATACAAGTTATTATGTCATTTTATGTAGACTAATGAAGTGGTATCGCGATAAAGAGGGGATAACATATACCAAATCATGTGAAAATGAGAACTATCTAATTTATAAGTTGCAAAAGATAAAACATCTGTTTATCATGATTTTTCTTATCTTAACGAAAGATTTTAGCAAAAAGAAGAGGAAAGCAAAATCAAGAAGCTATCTGTAACGACCTAAACTTTTCTACTAAGCTAGAGTCATTACCATTTAGATAAACATAAACTTTTTATTTTTTTAAAACAAGAAAATAGTAAAATATGTGAAAAACAATGAAATCCTTTATTAAATAATCAAATAACTAATTGAAATACTAATTTGGGCCCAAAATGTAGTTAAGGAAAATACTTGGAAATAAACACAAGTTTCAAAAAGTTCTAAACATAAATTACTGGTAAGTGCGAAAGAAGACTGGACTATCCCCTATGGCGAGCCACGGTCACTCCGCGTCATTCGTCAGCTTGACTTTCGTTTACCTTAGCCTGTAAAATTAAACATAGAGAAAGGGTGAGTATAACTTATACTCAGTAAGGAATCCACTATTAGTCCCGCTAGATGTTTGTTAAATCCCTATTAGAGTCCTGTAAGCTGGTACCGTCTAACTGTTGTGCTCCCGAAGGCACGCTATCCAATGATCCCCTAGGGACACCACTGGGCTCTCGGTGACCCGAAAGGAAACACCCTATCAGAGAATCGGGCTATAAGTGATCACGTCGAATCACACATAAAACTGGCTTATAGGCATAAATAGGTGGTTATCCCGCAGGACACCCTTACGGTACGACTCTAATGGTACGTTTAACATAACATCGTAGCCTATATAAAAAAAACATATCATCTCGTAAACATCATAACTCAGTCAAATATAACCAATCATATCATGTTTAATCACAAAAAGGGGGTCACCGAAGTAACCATGTATAAGGTCATCTAAAATAGTAGTTAGATAGTCATGACATACCTCCAATCTGTAGCACAGTAATACAAAATTCATATTTAAAGTAGGGTCTAATAGGAAAATCCCTTACCTGGAGGTTTGCTAAAATCCCAGCGGATAGTCAGGATCCAAATACCCCAATTCTCAATTCCCGCGAGGGTTGAATTCCAATTCAACCTTGGTTGGTAATAACTCCACACCCCAATTCCTCCAATAAAATTATTCAACCAAAATGTAAGAAATTTGCTCAATTTGGCTCACTATAAGGAAGTGGCTTGGAAAACAACTCAGGAAGGAAAGGTTGGCTCGGATTAAGAGGGGTCAGCTTAGAGGCGACTCGAGTAAAGTGGTGACTAGCTCGAATGGCTTCACGAGTGGATGGCTCAGCTCGGGACACGCGGCTTGGATAAGGAGCAGCTCGCGATTTCGTTTACAGCTCGACGGAGAAGTGTGGCCGACGACAACGATTTGCGATAGAGGCACCCTTTAACTACGGGGTTGCAACGAAGAATCAGGCACGCCAATATCCAAACAAACGACGGCGACAAGATGGCTTGGCTTCGGCGACTAATGAGGAATGATCAGGGGTGTCTCCGGCTCGGATCTAGAACGCTGGTTGGTTTCGACGGAGCAGCGATGGATGGCTGACGGTGGAACGCGAATGGCACGAAGACTTCGTTTGTTGAGCGGCGGACGGAGGCGTGGAGGGGTGACGGCTAGGGTTTGTCTAAGGAGGAAGATTAGAGAAGATGAAGTGTACACTATCCAATGAGTCCTATTTAATAATAAATATATTATTATTATTTCTCTTCTCTCTTCCTATTTTTTTCCAAAATAATAACTCAAATTAATTTATTCTCCCTCCTCATTAAGCATCTCCAATCAAATAACGTTTTTACCTTTTTGTTTTTTCCCAATAACTCCAACTCTCTCATTTTCTCTTCCCTTTCCAGTTAATTTCTCATCTCTTTTCATTATAACTCCAATCAAATCATTCCTCTAACTTCTCAAAATACAATTATTATATATATATATATATTCATAATATAATTATTTCTCTTTCCCTCCAACCATTTTCCCTTAAAATACTAATCACTTACAATTATTTTCCTTTAATAATTATATTACCCCCCATCATATAATTATTTTAGACATTCCAAAACTTTTATATATGTATATATATATGTGTGTTCCACCAATATCCTTAAATCTCTCTAAATTTAAATATCTACATCATTCAACATTCATCAAGACCATACAATATAACTAAATTCCAAAATTTAACAAGGATTCAAATATTCCTTCCATGAATATTTGATTAATCATAATCTCCACAAACATATAATCTTTACTTAAAACTCAATTCACCCTAAGATAATTCCTCGATTAATAATTTAACCAAGATAATCCAATTTAAACATACTAGCACTAATGAACCGTATCCCATCAGAACTCTGCAGTTAAGCGTGCTTGGGCGAGAGTAGTACTAAGTTGGGTGACCACGAGGGAAATCCTCGTGTTGAACCCCTTTTTTTCATGTAACGCCCGAGATTAGGAGGGAGACATGAATGAACCGGTACCACATCTGAATGAGAGAGATCCTGAGGACATGAAAGTAATGTTAAGAAAGACTTAAAAG
>JBBPDI010000002.1:2997563-3007588 GCA_037974545.1 Cucumis variabilis
TTGCTGAATTGATTGGATTATTTTAATGGGTTAAGACAAAGATAACTAATACGGTCAATTGATTGTTTCAGCATGTCGTCTTCAATTTTTCAACTGCTTAAAAATGAAAAATTAACCGATAAAAATTATGTGACATGGAAGTCAAACCTGAATAAGATTCTAGTTAATAATGATCTACGCTTCGTCTTAATTGAGGAATGTCCTCCTTTTCCTGCTCGAAATGCATCTCAGAATGTCAGGAATGCATATAATTGTTGGAGAAAGGCCAATGACAAGGCTTGTGTTTATCTCTTGTCCAATATGTCTGACATACTAAGCAAGAAACACAAGACCATGACCATTGCACGTCAGATCATGGACTATCTCCAAGAGATGTTTGAGAAGAATAAAAAAGAAGGTAAATATGATTTACTTGTCTCAGAAACATGATTAGTGGAAAATGACCAAAATGCCTGGATACTTGTGGTAAATTTGATTTAATTAAATCTATAACTTATTGTAGAGATTCAAATAAGATTTGAATGAAATATTTATTAAATATGATTTAATTAATATGAATGTATAAAATATTGGAGAGATATTTATTTAAATAAGATTTAAATAAAATATTAATTAATTATGATTTAATTAATTATTAACTAATTGATTAATTGTTAATTACTTAGTAGATTTGATAAAAAAAATCTCGTAATTTTCTCCTACTCATTTTTCTATTCCAAGAAGGAAAGATAGTTATAAATGTGTAGAAAAAAACAATTTTCTTTAACGAATTCATTAAGAAAAAAAGTCAAGGCTTTCTCTCTGCGAAAATAAAAGAAAAGAGTTTCTCTAAAAATCTCTATACCTTTTCCCATTTCAATTGGTTTCCACAAACCAATCTCATCCTAGAGGATAGGAAGGTCTCCGACGGGTGGTGTCCCAAGTGGGTGGTTTGCAGATTCAGAGATATCAACAAAAGTAAGTTCTCTGTATCTCTTAAATAAAAAAACATGCTTAGAATTTATTTAGAATTTTGATTCTAATTTTGCCAATGTACTGGTATTTTAAATATTTCCAATTAAATTGAGTAATGGTTCTTTAATTCTTCCGCTGCCATAGGGCTATTATCCCTTCACTATGTTGATAACATGAGGGCTCTAATCTTCTGTATGGCTTTATTGGTGGCCTGAACTAGCTTGAGACCTAACATCCTCTGCTCAGCAACCTCACTCTATCAAACAGGAGATCTACAACACTTACCATACAGAACTTCAAATGATGCCATGTCAATGGTTGCCTGATAGTTGTTATTGTAAGCGAACTCCATCAAATGTAAATGGGAGTCCCAACTTTCTGAAAACTCTATCACACAAGCTCGTGACATCTATCCTTCAAAATTTGGTTCAAACGCTCTATTTGACCATCAGTGTATGAGTGAAAGGATGTATTGAACTTTACTCTTGTGTCCATGGTAGTCAGAAGTCCTTTCCCAAATTTGAAAGTAAAACAGACATCTCTATCAGAAATTATTGACACTAGAACTTCATGTAATCTCAGTATCTCAATCATATACAACTATGCCAACTTACTAGCAGTATAAGTGCACTTCCTTAAGATGAAACATGCTGACTTTGTGAGCTTTTCAACAATAACCAAAATCATTGTATAACCCTTCAAGGTCCTAGGAAGTCCAGAAATGAAGTCCATAGACACATTCTTTCATTTTCACTCTGGCACACTCAAAGGTTGCAACAAACCTACTGGCTTTTGTCTTGGTGCATTCACCTACTGACACACCAGACACTTACTGACAAAGTTTTCCACTGCTCTTTTCATATTTCTCCACCAGTATACTTACTTCAAATCTTGATACATATCTGTACTGCTTGTATGCGTAGAAAATAGAGAATTATGGGCCTCAGTCAATAACTTTGTCTTAACTACACTGTCTACTGACACACATAATCGTCTCTCAAACATTAGTCCATCATCAGAGGACATAGAGAACTCTTTGGCTTGTATTGCTTCTACTAGGAAACATTTCTCAACCAAATAAGGATAATTATGCTGAGCAACAATAATTCCCTGTCTCATGGTAGGTTGTACTGACAACTGAGCTAACTGTGAGGTGACTTCCCCCGACTGAAACTGCAATCTCAGCTCTCTCAAGGTCTATGTGCAAAGTAACCTGCCAGTAATGTTTGCTGCAGAATGTGATACCTTCTTACTAAAAACATCAGCTACTATATTTGTCTTACTTAGGTGGTATAAAATCTCACAGTCGTAGTCCTTGACAAACTCGAAGCATCTGCGTTGTCTCATATTTAACTCCTTCTAAGTGAAGATCTTAAGTGCAAAAACTATTGTTGCCAATTCTACATCATGTGTAGAGTAGTTCTACTAATGACTCTTCAACTAACGAGAAGCATAAGCAACCACCTTACTTTGCTGCATCAATACACAACCCAGTCTTTCTTAGAGGCATCACTATATATCACATAACTTTCAGATCCATCTGACATTGTAAGGGTTGGTACAATAACAAGTTTTTTGCTTAAGATTCTGGAAATTGCTCTCACATGTTGGCCTCCAAACAAAAGGAGTCTCCTTTCTGGTCAACCGAGTCAAAGGACTAGCTATACGAGAAAAGCCTTTCACAAACCTCCTATAATAACCTGTTAAACCTAGAAAACTTCAAACTTCACTTACTGTAGAAGGTCGAGGTCAACTAGTAACGGTTTCGATTTTTACTGGGTCCACAAAAAATCCCTCACTGGGTATTAGATGGGCAAGAAACGACACTTGCTTAAGCTAAAACTCACATTAGAATACTTTCCATACACCCCATTGGCTGGAAGAGTCTTTAACACCTGATGTAAATACTCCTTATGCTCAGCCTCTGTCTTAGAGTAAACCAAGATGTCATCAATAAAAACTATCACAAAAGTGTCTAAGAAATTCTTAAACACCCTGTTCATCAAATCCATAAAATATAGCAAGAACATTTGTCAAGCCAACAGACGTTACAATAAACTCGTAATGTCCATATCTAGAATGGAAGGCGGTCTTAGGAATATCACTGCCTCAACTAGTAATATCCTGAATGTAAATCGATCTTAGAGAACACAGTGGCTCCTTGTTGTTGATCAAACAAGTCATCAATCCTGGGCAACGGATATTTATTCTTGAATGTCACCTTATTGATCTCTCTATAATCGATGCAAAGACACATTGACCCATTTTTCTTCTTCACAAATAGTATTGATGCACCCCAAGATGACACACTAGGTCGAATAAAGCCCTTGTCCAACAATTCTTGCAACTAGCCTTCAGCTCCTTTAGCTCAGCTGGAGCCATTATGTATGGAGCTCTCGATATGTCACCAGTGCTTGGTTTTAGCTCAATAGTAAAATCAACCTCTCTATGAAAAAACATCGAGGTATTCCCTTACCGCTGGCTCAGAGAATAAGGATACCTCGGGCTTTTTTGTGTCTACAACACTAACCAAAATACACTAAGTACCCTAGTTGAGTAGCTTACTAGACTTCATGGCTGAGATAACTTTTGGTAGGACCATAATCTCTGCCTCCTTATACTTGAAACTAGCCCGCCTCAAAATGGTTAAAAACTACCTCCTTGCAGGAACAATCTATGCGTGCATAGTTAGCAGATAGCTAATCCATGCCTAGAATTACATTAAATTCTCTTATGTCTAATACTAATAAAGTTACATCTAATACACGACTTACTATTTCTATTTGACATGCTTTTATCTTTTCTTTTGACAGCATAATTTCTCTAAATGGAGTAGAAATAGATAACATATAACTCAAGAGTTCTACTTCTAAACTCATATGTTGAACAAAAACTGAGGATATAAAAGAAGGAAAAGACCCCCAGTCAAATAATACTAATGTAAAGTGCCCTAAGATTGGGAGCGTACCTGTCACCATTATGTCAACTTTCTTGGGCTCTTGCCGATTAGTGGCAAAAACTCTCCCCTGCTGGAATGTGGAAGTTTGGTTTGAGACAACCTCGAACGATTTCTGAGGGAAATTATCAGTTATATGTCCAGGTTGCCTGCATTTGTAGCATACTCCACTTCTTGCTAGGCAACAACCTAAATGAGACCTTCAACAATTATGACACATGGGTAATTCCTTCAAAATTTTGCCTTCCTCAGTAACCTGTTGTCAGTGCCATTGGAATAAACCACCTGATCTCAAATTCCACTACGATGCTACTGTAGGTTGTTGCTCATCCTTCCTTCTCTGCCCTGAAGTTGGCCCCTTCTTTGCAACCTTGGCTAGCTCTAACCTCTCATGCAAACTCATATCCACTGCCATGTGTAGTGCATTAGCCTAGGTAGCTGGTCTAAGGACTCAAACGAAACCCTGGATCTTCAACTTCAGGCCTCTATCAAACTTATTGACTCTCTCAGACTCAGTTCTCACTAACTCAGGTGAAAACCTGGATAACATGTCAAATTCCTAATCGTACTCCTCCACGATCATATTACCTTGCTTCAGCTTTAGGAACTCTTGACACTTGGCATCTCTCATTGTGGCAGAGAAGAATTTGGCATAAAAATTTTCCTTAAACTGCTCCCTGGTTATCTTATTCATATCTCCACCCAACATCCTCTCTGTGGACTCCCACTAGGCTCTGCCTCTGTCAATCAGTAAGAACATGACATACTGAATTTTTTGGTCATTGGGGCATTTCATGTAACAAAGATAGTCTCCACTGAATTCAACCATATCTGCACCTTGGTGGGATCTGCCAATGACAATCCATCGAAAGTTTGAGGGTTATACTTCCTAAAATCCCTCAAGTGCTTAGCTTCTACTAAAAGCATATCAGGTAGGTTATAGGCTACAACTGAGGCCTGAACTCCTGCAACTGGGATCTGAACACTTGCAGCTGATGTCTGAATAGAAGATGTCTAAGTCCACTAGCCAACTGACATTGTGCCAACACTTCGAACAATAAATCTTTGTACCTTTTATTCCATGGCAGCAAGGTCTACATGAGTGATAGGTGTAGTAGGGTCGACAGCTTGTACAGTAGGCTGTCTTTCAGGCTGTCCCTTAGGCTGGTTACATCTAACTCCTCTGTCTCTCCTACCACCTCTACGTACACTTCTACATGACGGCTTAGGATAACGTACATGACTCAGACTTGTGATACGACCCACATGGTAGAGTTTAGCAAGATCAATCGCGTGTGAAGGAAGAGGGTTCGATTCAAGAGGAAATGCAGGAGAAGACCGACGGCGATGAGGAGCAGAGGAGGAGCTCAAATTGGACAGGCAACACACGTCATAGAGACAACACTAGATGTTTTTGGCTCGACAAAAGACAATGGAGAACGTGGCTTTCCTTTGTCTGAGTTCGTAGCGGATGGCAAAACAACCAGAGAGTGGATGACATGTGATTGATGAACTGAGGACTCACAACAAAGATCGGAGATGTGGGCAGCAACACTTAGGGTTTCTTGAAGAAGAAGATGAGATGAATGAGCTTGCACATGAAACGAGGTCTATTTAATTTAATAATTTTATTAATTCTTTTTTTTATTATTATTTCTTTTCCTTTTCCTTTTCCTTTTCCTTTTCCTCTTTCCTTTCAAAAACAAATCATCTCTCTTCATTAAATCTCCTATAATCCAATCAATTTTTTTCTTTTCTTTTTCCACAAAAATAAAATACTCTTTAAATAATTACATTATCACAATATAATTATTTTCATTCCAAAAATCCATTTAATCACATACATATATATATACATAATTATTCTTAATTCATTCAAATCCTCAAATTAATTAAATATTCTTCCATTAAATATTTAAGTAATCATAATTTCCATAAAACCAAATAATTCTCACCAATTAACCAAAATAACACTCAAATAAATCTAATATAATTAAATTAAACTAAGATAATTAAATTTAATGTTACCTTGATTTTTGAGGTGTTACAATCTTCCCTCCTTTGAGAAACTTTTATTCTCGAAAGTTCTAATCTTCAATAGCTCGGAATACTGGGCTCTCCTATCATCCTCTCTTTTCTAAGTAGCTTCTTCAACGTCATGGTTTCGCTGAAGAGCTTTAACCAATGCAATTCCTCTATTATGGAGCAGTTTGACCTCTTTTACAAAAAATCTCAATTGGTTGCTCCTTATAGCTTAAGTCCTCATTAATTTGCAACGACTCACAATCAACTATATGTGTTGGATCTACTACATATTTCCTCAACATAGAGACAAGGAATACATCATGAACTATAGAAAATGATGAAGGCAATGCCAAATGGTAAGCTACAGGGTTAATCCGCTCTAGAATCTCAAATGACCCTACAAAACATGGACTCAACTTTCCTTTGTTCTCAAATCTAAGAACACCCTTCATAGGTGCTACCTTTAGAAAAACCATGTCTCCTACATCAAACTTAAGATCCCTACGTCGTACATCAGTGTAACTCTGTTGTCTACTTTGTGCTATCAACATGTGGGCTCTAATCTTTTGTATGACTTCTTTGGTGGTCTGAACTAGCTCAGGGCCTAACATCCTCTGCTCACCAACCTCACTCCAAGAAGTTGGGAATCTACAACACTTACCATACAAAGCTTCAAACGGTATCATGTCAATGGTAGCCTGATAGCTGCTATTATAAGCAAACTCCAAGAAATACAAATGGGAGTCCCAACTCCTTGAAAACTCTAGCACACAAGCTCGCATCATATCCTCCAAAACTTGGTTCAATCGCTCTATTTGACCATCAGTCTGAGGATGAAAGGTTGTACTAAAGTCTAATCTCATGTCCATGGCATCCAGGTGATGGATCTCTGAAAGTCCATGAAACTCAACTAACACTTGCATGTGGAAAATATTTTAAAAAAGAACATTATTATTTCTGACTTAAGTCAAAAAGGTAAAAAAAGCACTAATCCAAAGTCCACATACCAATGAATATGGGCATAATTTATTATCACATCTTTTATTTTAAAAAAAATCTCAAATTTAGGGAAATGATTAGTAAAGTTTATGAAACTCAAAATGATGGAGGGGTAGATCTGAGGATTGATTTTTGTTCATCTAACTATCCTACCAAAGAATGAAAGACCTTACACACTTTTCATCTATGGCAGAATCAACTCTATTTAGCTTTGAAGCAAATATTCCAACCAAATTGGGTTCTTTCACACTCCAAGAGCTTGGATTGTTGTGGATCGATTTCCATGAGGAGCTTGAAAAATTGAAAGACACTCTAACCGCCATCCAAGCAGTACTTCTCAACACAGAATCATAACTGAAGTATTGCTCAGTTTTCTTTTTACAATTATTAGTGAAATTCCATCACTAACACTACACCATAAACATAAACTTTGGAACTTGAATCTCGCTCCTTATATGAATTTTGCTATCTAAGTTTAATAGGTAAAGAACTTTAAAAAGTGGTTAATATATTTTCAAACTTTTAATTTATACTGGGTTTATAAATTAAGAAGCTAAGTTTTGGGGAAAAACCCGTTGACAGCCATTATTGGCTTGATAGACACTGTAATTGTTGTCAGCGAGAGAGACAAGCGCCATAGAGGACAGCAAGTCAATATTGCTGAAGGTTAATTCACCGATCAACTATTGTAGAAAATCGATTTAATTGCTCATTTTAAGGCTCATTACAAAGCTATCAAACACACCAGTCCCACCGTACTCGAAGTTCATACCGTATTTCAACTATTTGAAGCCTACTTTTCGACAACAGCCGAGGAGTTCTAAGGACGGACGATGTACGATGATTATCATTTGGAGAGGTTGAGGGTGGATGTTCAAATCTGATGGTCTGTGGCATTTGGAGACATTGAGAAAGGTTTACATGAGTGACAAGATGTGAATTGATATGCAAAAAGGTAAAAGATTACGCAAGGTATATAGGCAAGGTCGTGTAAATTTTCTAATATACACGACCTTGCCTATATACCTTGCGTAATCTTTTACCTTTTTGCATATCAATTCACATCTTGTCAAAAATGGAGCCGTTGTCAGGGGGTGGCATGGCATAGTATTTCTTGAATCTTTGCTTACAATTATTTTTAGTAATTTTAGAAAAGCATATTAGATTTTTAATCTTTCTTTGTTATAAAAAAAATTGCATAATATTTTCTTTTTCTTTGCTTTCTTTAATGTATCTAGACTAAGGAAAGAAAAGAAAAAGGTAGTTAGTTCATTAAATTTAGAATCTCACATCTACAATTTTTTTACCATTCTTAGAGAACATTTAAGAACCTACCATAGAGAATCATTTGAACATTATAATGGAACAAGATTCCCTAAATTTTCAAGTTAATTTTTTAACTAAACTTTTTACTTCTCTTGTGCAGGAGGTTCCCGAAGACGTCTCTTGTGGAATATGTGGCTTCCAAGGCCACCAAAATAATCAATGTCTAATGTATAAAGAGGTAAATGCAATGAGAGGGTACAACACCTACAACTCTGGATACACTTCTTCTCCCTCATCATCATCACAAGGTACGTTCTTAGAAGAATTAATCTCAGAATTAGCTTATAGCTCAGATAGTTTTAAAACTGATTTTGAAAAGAATTTAGCTAAGTTGAGTGAATACATTGTCAGTTCAACTGAAAGTATGAGAAATGACTTAGCTAAGTTGAATGAACAAATTGTTACACTACTACAAAAACAGGCTTTCTTGACGGTTGCAGTTTTCCTTTCTTGACGATTTTAAAAAAAACGTCAAGAAAGATGTGATTTCAAATAAAAAAACGTCAAGAATTTATAAGATCAACTTTCTTGACGTTTAATAAACGTAAAGAAAGATATATTTTTTCTTGACATTTTTTAAACATCAAGAATGTACTGCATTCGATATCCTTGACGGTTTGTATAAACGTCAAGAATATACAGTTTTTCTCGACGTTTTAAAAACATCAAGAAATTTACAAAAAAATTCTTGATGTTTTTAAATGTCAAAAGAATTCTAAAAATCCTTGACGTTTTTAAAAATGTCAAGAAAATTCTAAAAAATTCTTGACGTTTTTAAAACGTCAAGAGAATTGTAAAAAATTGTTGACGTTTTTAAAAATGTCAAGAACTTCTAATATATCTTAAAAATAATAAGTATTATTAGTTTTAGAAAAGAAAAAGAAAAAGAATTTCTTCTTCCGCGCGCGAGGCCTCCCCCCCCCCCCCCCCTCCGTTTCCTCTTTCCTTTTTTTCGTCTCTTCCGAACAGGCATGCGTAACCCCTAGCCGCGGCACAACCCTCCCCTTTTCTCTCTTCCGTCTGATGAAGCACAGTCGCGGGTCAGTTGCCACGTGACATTGGATCTACATCGTCGCGACGAAGCCCAGATCTCCTCTTTTCTCTCTTCCGTCCAACGAAGCTGAACCGTTCTTCTTCCGTCCGACGAAGCCAGACGTTCTCTCCGGCCTAGGTTTTAAGTATTTAGTCCTCTCCTATTTGTTGGGGAACTTTCAGTTACCTTGTAGATGCTTGGAAGCTTTCCTATTTTGTTTTATGGTACGTTGTTTTATCTACTATCCTGTCTAGTAGTTGTGGTGCTTATCAACGTTATTGTGACACTACCACTTTGCTTCCAAAAGGTTAGCATCACTATTTATTCCCATTAATTTATGATCCTGTACGTTATTCATCAACCCCTGCTCCTCTCAGGAAAAACAGACCCATACGTTGTTTTAAGCTTGGGCGATCAAACAATATGCAGCAAAAAAAACAGCCAAACCACTATGATTGGACCACCTGGTGAGCCAATCTGGAATCAGGTGAAGCTCATTTTTTATTTTTTTTTTACTGGAGAATATGTTCCATGAACAATATTGGTTATTTTCGGGTTCATTTGAAGTATTCCATCTTGTTTGTGTACTCACATGTCTTACCATTGGGATTATTGGCAGGTTTTTCATATGCTTGTTGCAAATCCTAGGAAACAGAAATTGTATATCCCTTTTGTTTAATTTAGTTCATGAACAGCCCCTTTTGTTTTTAACCTTAAAAAAGCCTAAAAAGA
>JBBPDI010000002.1:3007688-3033220 GCA_037974545.1 Cucumis variabilis
TTTCAGAAGATTATGAATGACATTTTCAATAAATACCAAGACTTCACGATAGTATATATTGATGATGTCTTAGTATTTTCAGAAAATATTGAAAAACATATTAAACATATTAATATGTTTATTAATATTATTAAATACAATGGACTTGTAGTCTCTGAGACAAAAGTCAAATTATTCCAGACCAATATCAGATTCTTAGGTTTCGATATTGATCAAGGCACAATTAAACCTATCCAGAGATCACTAGACTTTGTTGATAAGTTTCCCAACAAAATTCAAGATAAAAAGCAGCTACAACGCTTCCTTGGATGCGTAAATTATATTGACGACACGTGTATTAACCTGTATGTATAAATAATATCTCAGCAGGAGATTGTTTATCTAATTTAAAGCTCAAGGTGAAAAAAAAGATGGATCGAAAGATAAAAAATTACATCAAAATAATTATAAAGCATTGATTCTCAATTTTAGTATTTTAAAATTAGAAATAAAATTAGTTTAATTTTTTTAAATTTTCGTAAATATATAAAAAACACAAGAATATTTAGTGACTAGTATAGAATTTTTTCTTTTACTTCTTTTGTTGGAGTAAAAACTCTGTTGAGTGCCTCTCCTCTCTCCTCTCTCCTCTCTCCTCTCTCCTCTCACCTCTCACCTCTCACCTCTCACCTCTCACCTCTCACCTCTCACCTCTATTTTTTTTCCTTTTTTTTTTTTTAATTTCAATTTGTTTTCTATCCCTTCATTCTTTTATTTTCTTTCTTCTTTTTTATTTCCCCAACACATCCCTTTTTTTTCTAATGCTTTTTTTTTAGAATTATTTATTTTTTTTCAACCAAACTTATTTGAATTTATAAAAACTAAATTTATATAAGATGTTTTTTTTTAAAAAAAAACTCGTTTTTAGTGGTTGTTAGTATAATTTTTCTTATTTTTCCAACTCATTTCTTAATTTGAATAATAATTTATTTATCAAATTCATTTTCTTAGAAAAAAAGAATTGTTTGATTATTTTAAAAGCACACCCTTTTTCCTTATATCCTTGCTATATAAAAAATTTGTTTGATTATTCAGGTCTGTTTGAAGAAGTTCGCATTAACATTTTGCCATTTAGATCAAACCCTTCCAACACAAACATCGTTCAAGATCAATACCTTTCATTCAATTCTACACATTCCAATTCGTTACCAAGACAATCACAAGCTCGTTCAGATTTGAGAAAGCTTCAATTTAAGGTTTGTTTATTAAACTAGAAGACCCGACTTCTTATAATTGAAGCAATATAAGGCTGACTTATGCATAACAAATTGGGGCCCTTGCAAAAATAACAAAAAAAACTAAGTTATGATAATTCGACATATGTTATTATATTTTTTAAATTGCAAAAGTAGAAAATTTAAAAGTTAATAACCTTATGATTATCATTTGATAGTCATATTCGTAAAATGAAAAAAATAGGTGTTATGAATTATTTTTTTAAAAATGTTTTTGTCATTTGATGCAATTTTTTTAAATCTCGAAGCTGCAACATCATCTTTAATTACAAATTTACAAATATTAAGACATTGAAGAACCTAAGAGAAGAAAGTCTCAAATGGTCACTGCAGGAAGATTTTAGGCATCATATATTAGAAGACTTTTATGAAAAATTCAAAATTATGGCAAGTTAAGGAACTTCTAACAAAACTTAATTTTCCATAAACAAGAATATATATATTTTTGGGTCTCAAACAAAATTTTAAGTGAAATAATTACGTAGTGAAAATAGGATTGACCACCCATGGTTGAAAGCAAAGAAAAATACATGAAAGTTTCTTTATCTCCCATAAATCGATTATCATCTTTTGAGAAGAATCTCAAGTTTCAATTTGGCCATATTACATATTAATTAGAAATCAATTTTCATCTTTCTCAAGATGTTGCAAAAAAAATCTTAAAAGATCGTTTTTATCTTGATGGCAAGATTTGTGATCACCTCACCTCTGATTTTCATCTTTACAGTGGATCGAATCTATGACTTCTTAGTTTCTAAATACTAGGCCAACACATATGGTTGAATCTATTGGCACCTTACATAGTTCAACCTTGATCAGAATTGCTGATAAGGTTATTGAAGTAGCACATGTTAAAAAAAAAATTATACTCCCAAGTCGAGTTTAGTGTTTAGCTCATAATTATGCAGGCAAACCTCTAAACTCAACATAGGAGTGAGGTTGTATTTTAGCATAACAAGATAAAGCCAAAAATCAAAATAAAATAAAATAATCAAGATTTGTGCTTGTCTCATATCTTAATCCTAGTAGGATTTAATATAAGAAAAATCATAGATGAAATTCCCTATAAATACTTTTAAGTTCCATTTGATGTATTTAAGAACTTTATACTAAATCTCTACCCTTCAAATATCTTACAAATTTAGTAGACATATTCATCGTTGTTGTCACATGGAGGTCAATTGTGTTTTCTCTTTTACCAAAATTTGACATTAACAAAATCGAATAAGAAATTATTAAGAAACAAAAAGTCAATAAAACTTTACAAAATGAAAAATTGAACTCAAGAAAATCAAGTAATCTCAAATGAACTTGATGTTGAAAATGATTGGAAGGAAACTCGAAATCAACTTAAATATGAGATAATTATTATGACACAAAGATGACCAATAGCAAAATCTAGAGCTAAAGACTCCAAGAATGATTAAATGCTTACTTTTTAAGTTAAAATTTCAATACAGAATGAAATGTTATTGTAGCCTGTGAAGGTTAAAATTCATCCCAAACGCATGATGATTCAAAAAATTCAAATTCATACTTGAGTATATATATTATTTATTGATTTTTGGCAATTTTTTTTCTAATGGAAGATTCATGTATAAACTTGAAGGGTGGTTAAAGTTGAATCTAGATAACATAGATGAAATGGTGTACTTTTGTGAAAGAAAATTAAAATTAAAAGTGTAAAAATTAAAATATTACAAAATTAAATATGTATGAATTTAAATATTACTTTTATGGAAAATCAAGAAAAAAATAATTTCCAATCACAAAATTAACACAAGTGAAAAAAATTGAAACGGTAGGTGAATAAAGAAATGAAGATCTTTTATTTTAATGAAAAAGAAAAAGTAGTAATATGATAATGATTTCACTCACAATAATGGAGCATTGAAACAAATAGAAATAAAACAGAAAAGATATAAAGAAAAAAAATATAAAAGGAGTGGAACTGAAACTCAGCATGTTCGTTCTATCAATGTGAACTTCCTTTTAACAACATTTCATACTTTGCTTCCCTTTCAATCTCTTTTCCTTTTCCTTTTCCTTTTCCTTTCCCTTTCTTTAATTGTAAAATAAAATTGATGTTCTCTTTTCAGAATTATTTTAATAAAACTTAGCAAAATTTTACTAGATAGTATTTGAAATTTTGAAATATTTATAATTATTTGGATCATTTTACTCTATCTAAAAAAACAATTTTTAATATATTTTTTAAAACAGGTTAGTCCTGAACTTAAAATAAAACATAAATAAGAATAAAAATAAATAAATAAAGATTATTACTAAATCCAGTCTAATTTAATCTTCTTTAATTTTCTTATAACCACCATAATCATGATAATGGAGATAGAAATCCCATTTATAAGAAAAGAAAATTATGTCAATTAACTAATTTTATATAATTAGATAAAGTTAAATATTAATTTTTATTTAAAAAAAATAAAATATGAATATTGAACCCATCTGTGCAGAACTTTATTTATTTAGTCAATATTCATCTTTTGGTCCGTCGATAAAAGATTTAGATTCAAACCTTTCCACTCTAAAATTATGTTATTTAAAAAAACATTTTAAAAAATATGAATATTTGAAAAGTTAAAGTTGTCTATTTATTTATTTAATAAAAAGTTAACACAAACTGATATTAAGCATTGATGTCAAGATTTCTTGAAAGTATTAATTCTTAGTCAGTTTCTACTTTTTAACTTCGTTAATCTACCCATTTTAAGTCACTGAATTTCTTTTTTCTTTTATTTTCTTTACTTTTTTTTTTTTTTACATTACATTATAAACCCAAAATTCACATCTGACAAAAATCAAATATAGTAAATTTTTGTTATTTTTTTTATAAAGTGTAATTAATTTTTTTATTATTATTCTTATAAATTTTGGACAAGGTTTTGTATGTATTTAATAATTTTTTAGAGATATCTAATCATTATTTCAACATTTAATTATGCAATGAAGATGTGAACTTAAAAAGTATTTAATAAACTTTTACACGTGTAAAATAGGTCAATAAATTTTTAATTATATGTCTAATAAATCATTCTCTACTCAATATTTTTTTAATTCATGAATGCTCTAAATAAAAATTTATATTTAATAGATTAATTGTTTTTTTAGAACTACCAAATATATGTTAGAAATTTATTAAATGTTATTAATGTTAAGAATTTATTGCACATTTTAAAAGTTTAGAAATTAAACAAAAATAAATCAGAAAATAACCTTGTAATTTAACTTAAAGTTATCATTATACTAATATCATATTTGTCAATTGGCACCTTACATTATAACAACAAACACTCCCCAAAAATATTCAAATAATAATACCGAAGCTTGACTTCTTTTTTCCTTTTTATTTTATTATTATTTTTTAAATTTTTTAACTTTTAGAAACAAGCCTTTCTTCAAAACCCATAATAATGGCATTAAGTTGAGTCAATTATTCTATGAGTAAAAGATACATTTTGAGCAAGTTGTATGAAAAAGATGTATTTTCTCATAGTTTTCATTTCATGGAAGACTATAAATCTAGCCCTACCAAAAGATGGATATTCAATTACCTATATATTATATCTAGTGGCACAAACAACAAAAAGTATCTATTACGACATCTACATTCCAAAATTGAAGAGAGAAAAAAAAATTGTCGCAAAAGTTAAAAATCCACGTTTTTAGTGAGAGAAGACAAAATTTTTTCAAATTTCACTCTCTGCGATAGTTATTTGGTGTCATAAAAGATATAAAAAAAATTATTTAATTTATTAAAATAAAGTTCATTTTAAATCAAAACTTTTCCTAATTCTAAAAACATTAAATAATTTATTTATTAAAAATAAAACTTATAAATATCTCCACCCTTTCTCTACCTCCTCCTCCTCTTCTTCTTCTTCTTCGTGGAAGATCCACGCTCGAAATCCCCCTCTTTCTCTCCTTCAGCCGCGCCACCATCCAACACCCCTTGCACTGCTAAACTCATCGGTGAATCTTAGCCACCGCGCGGGATAGCTCGTTGGGATCAAACCCATCGTGGTCTGTCTCCATTCTTCATTTAGATTCAACTTCTAGAGTAAGATTTTTGTGTTTCGAGGTTGTTTTGTTAGGCGATTTTAAATACACATTATTTTTAAACTTTAGTTTAACATTACTCATTACTTTTCGATGCTAGATTCGAATTCTAGAAGCGTTTGAGCCGCTGTCTAGTCCTTCGAAAAGTCATATTAACTCCATAAGATGAATTGATTTAGATGTATAGGGATGGAGAAGGGCAAAGTACGCAGAGCACTGGTATTCAGCCAAAGTTTTCATTTTCACTCCCATTTTCTTTTCATTTCTCTTCAAATGCTTTCATTTTACCCACAATATGAAATTATTCAATCAAAGTTTCATTATTTCTATTGTTTGTATTTGTAAGTAATATAGTAATATGTGGTTGTGACACTGTTTTTTTTATTTCTAATATTAGTCTATTTTACGTCAAGCTAATTTTAAAGGTGCCAAGTGAAAATTGATGTATTTTTTAGCCCACAAAGATTTTACCAGTTTTGTGTATCTCAATTTTTTTTATTTGATGATGAAATTGATACAAATTCCTTCACGGCTTTGTTTATTAAAATTCTTTTCTTTGATGGTTTCTGTGATATATTGATGGTTCTTTGTATGAAAAACATCCCCCATAGTTTTGCTTTCATAGGAGATACGTGTTTGTTTTGTCTATCATCCTATTCAATATTGTTGTTTACGATCATTTTTTAACATGAATCTATATTTTTTTATTTATGGTTGGCTATGTGATGAAGCATTTTGGTAGCTTACAATGTGTTTGATGAAATGCCTCAATAAAGGATTTGGTTGATTTTTAATTGATTTTTGTTCGTTCGAATTAGGAAATCAAGGCCAAGGGAGATTTCATGGCCATGGGATGAAGCTTTGAGAAAAAGAGAATGAAAAATGAAATGTATGATTTTAATCTTTGATGATGTGTATGATCTTTTTGTTTATGTCTATACATTTTCCAAGTGAATTTGAGTACTTTTGATTTTTCTATTGATCTTTTGTTTATGGTTGCTATTGAGTTGTATCGTAATTGCATGATAGTCATAGAAAAAACAAACTATATAGATAAAATTGAACACAAATACTTGTTATCTAACTCATTACTAAATTGTTGTAATTTGGTTACTCTTGATTTACTAATGATTAAAAATTAAAAAAAGTTATGAACGTTTTCACTATGTGCAAGAAATAAACTCTTTATGTTGCTAATGAACTTATCTTGATTTATAGGAAGCTCTGATAAACCATTAATTTAACCAATTGTTTTGGCATTGTTATAATTGTAAATTCCATTTCTTTTCGTTGGTGTTAGAAGTGAGTA
This sequence comes from Cucumis variabilis, assembly GCA_037974545.1. Classification (NCBI taxonomy): domain Eukaryota; kingdom Viridiplantae; phylum Streptophyta; class Magnoliopsida; order Cucurbitales; family Cucurbitaceae; genus Cucumis; species Cucumis variabilis. The sequence continues at coordinate 3,014,349 of JBBPDI010000002.1, forward strand.
TACAATAATGATCCTACTAGTCAGTATGCAATAATGGTCCTACTTCTCTTAGGCAGAGAAAAGTTTGATATTTGTGAGATAAGACATTTGCTATTAAACCATGGTTTTTTTTACAAAGCCATCTCTCATTTAGCCATTCTAATTTACACACATATATATATGCTACATTATAAAAGAAATAATTTCGTTTTCTAAGAATAAAAGAAACAACCTTAAACACTTTATCATTTGTTTAAAAGGTACCTTTATTTTTACAAAGTTACAATATTATACAAACATGTCAAAACTTATCAACACTTTATATAATTTAAATTGTATAAGATAATATAGTAATGTTAAAATGATAAATGTATTTATTTAAAAGAAGATTTTTAAAAAATATAACAAATCAGTAAAATGTTTATACTGTATAAAACAATTTTGATAAAGGAAAAAGCTCACATACCCATAATATAAAATACCAAAAATACCCCAGTCAACATGCGATTAATTGGTCATACACGCTTAAGTAATCTTCTTCTAAACGATCATGTCCTACAATTTAAATGATGGTTTAGATCATGATACACGATCATGTAGTTCATTTTTAAAGATGGAGAAAAATGTTTCGAATTTAAATGATTAGATAAGAAACTCTAAAAGATGGGGAGAAAGTTTCGGATATAAACATCGTACGATGAAAAAAAAGGCTTAAAATAAACAATCAGATAATAAGCTCTAAACGATCGCGAGAGAGCTTTAGACATAAATTATCACAAAGAAGAAGAAGTGAAGAAGTACACAACTAGTCCCACAATATCCATAACCAACAAGGACATATATGGAATTTATGAAAAAATAGTCGAACTTTATGCACTTTTCTTATTTTGTTATACGGGTGGTTAATATTTAGGGGTATTGTAAATTAACCTATTGAAAATATCTTTGTACAAGTTATTAAGTTGTAATGCATACACGTATGATATTATGCTAGTTGGTTATAACCAACCTCACGTATAAATACACAGTTTAAGAAAATCTACAAAATAATCTCTTCATTTTCACAATTTCAATTTGTTATGGTATCATGCATAGAAAAGTCTCGTTTTTTTACTGCTTCTTGAATTTTCTCACCACTTCGCCATGAGCAACGATCAAATTGATCTGTTGGTTCTAGACGAAGCATCTTCACCGAAGACTCTCGTTCAATCTTCATTGGAGAAGGAAAGTTCCCAAAATCCTCATTACCTTCATCATAGTGATTCTTCCAATCTCATCTTTGTCTCTGAAGTTCTCACTCATGAATTTTCATCATGAGCAAAGATCAAACTAATATGTTGGTTCCCAACAAACCATTTTCACTAAAGACTCCTATTTAATCCTCATCAGAGAAGGAAAGGTCTAAGAATCCTTTACCTTCACCACAGTGATTCCTCCGATCACATCCTTGTCTCTAAACTTCTCAACGATTGTAAACACCCCAAGATTTAAGGTAAGTTCTAATTTAATTATCTTAATTCATTTGAATTAAGTTTGAGTTGTTATTGAGTGTTATTTAATTTGAATTGGAACTTAATTTGGATTTTTGGTGAAATTTGAATTAATTAAATATATGTGTAGAAGGGTATGTCTGTTTGATTAAAAATTTTGATTTTTGGTAGAGAATGTTAGTTATATAGTTTTGGCTATACAATAAATAAGTGGAAAATTAAAAATTATATATTCAAATATATATATATATATATATTAGGACATTTTTATAAATATAACAAACAAAATCAAAAAGCCATGGAAGTTGGTAAAATATTTTCATAAATTCTAGATTTACCTTTGATATTACAGACGACTCGTCACTTTTCTTTCTTTTTCTTTGCGATGTATTCATCTTTTTTTCCAAATTTCTTCAGCCCCTCTTCCAGATTTTCTTTCTTCTATTTTTATTCATCTTCTTTTTCTTTCTTTTTTTCTCTTTCTCTTTCTTTCTTCTAGCTCCTCTTCCAGAATATAAAGATTGTTTAAATATCACCTTGATATGATCTAAACGATCGTTTACTTTATCACGCCCCATCCTGAATATGACACCACATGACCAAATGGAGGGTGTTCCACCTAGATATTCAACGCATACCTCACGTGAGATAGTGGATAAAATTCTCACATCCTTCTTCTTCTCACCAATTTATAGCCTTTCGTGTCATGGTGGATAAAATTCTGATCCTGTTCTATTTTTATTTTTTATTGTCAATAATCCATCTCAAGGAGATCTTCTAGGATTTACCTTTCCCTCCTTTGTCGCTTTAATTGCTTCTTTACTTTGAGGCAGATCCTTAGAAGTGTGAAGCTTCTCCTTCCCTTATTTAATTACCTCATTCACCCAATCGGTCTAGATCTAGAAAGCAATCTTTAGGACTTCCTTTCCGTGCCTCAGTTCTTCAGCTCTTACGCTCCCTCTTCCTTGTTTAATTGAGGTTTGGGTGTTAAAAGAGCGATAACCTTACCAACAGACTCCTTAAACATATGATGAGATGTGATGGCTAGCACGCCATGTAAAACTACAGAGTAACCCTGCCTTCCCTTCTTAACTAGGCTACAATGCTTCATAACCAACTTTCACATGGTCTCAATGTCTCACAAGCCGGGGAGGAAAAACACTTAAAACATAAGTCAAACGAACTTAGTGAGTGACGAGCTTTAAGAAAACTTTTTTGAGAAAAACACATATAATTCACAAATGTTAATAATATCAAGCTTCAATAGATAAAGTATGTAACGTCGAACAATCAACGCACAACACAAAATTCACAATAATTCAAACAATCTCATAGCGAGCCCTACAACGTCAAATGATGGAACCATTTCATAACAAGCTCAACTTTGAGACCTGAGATTTTTCCCTCGCCTAGACCTGTGACTCACTCTCACCAGTATTATGTGAGTTACCTAGGATCTCCACCAGCGTCCCACCACATTCATTCATTCTCAGACCTGGAAGTCATGCTTAACTAGTGTCTCATCACAATCTTACTCAGACTTTGCTTAGAGAGGGCTACAACGCCATACACTGGATTCATTTCACAACAAGCTTGGCCTTAAGACCTGGGATTTTTTCCTTGCCTGGACTTGAGATTTGGTCTCACCAGTATCATGCGAGTTACCCAGGATCTTCACCAGTGTCCCTCCATATTCATTCATTCTCAGACCTGAGAGTCACACTCAACCAACGTCTCATCACTGTCATACTCACACAACCACGTAGATACGATAAGAGAGCAATGGTTCACCGCTTACCCTAACATGGATTATCATAGATTAGTAGAGCATCTTATAAACACAACCACAGAGGAAAGAATGCTCAACATATAACGTTTATAGGACATCACTTTCCACAATGAGGATCAAAGTTTAGAAATTACATTATTCAAAATCTGATTCATCATTCACAATTATTCGTAAATCTCATTTCTTAAAGAGAATGTTCATATCCATTCATGAAAAACGTTTAGTCATTTATAAAGCATATCTTATTACTTACGGTATCAGAACCTATAATGCGTGTTTAGTTACTATAATAAGGAAATCGATCATTGGAAACATTTATAAATCATATTTATTACTTTCAAGTAATACTTGTAAAATAGTGTAAACATTGTATCAATCACAACAAAAGATATAATTCATTTTGTCACTCACAGAAGATACTTAGCCTCAACTTCTTCCTTCTCTACTTCTAACTCTCTCCATTCGTTTGTTGGTTAAAGGAGTCATCCGTTCATCATTTAGAATCTTCTCCTCTCACTTTAATCAGGAAACTAGAGTCTCTTTTGTCAAAAACTTCCTTTTCATTACTAGAAAAATGGGTTTTAATGAAACTACTAATCAAGACATTGTGTCGTTGAAAATAAAAAAAGGGGTGGGAAGAGGTAAATTGTGTCGTTGAAAATACAAATACAAATTATTTCTTGACATAATTCTATTGACACAATTTAATTTGTTTTGACATAATTTTTACGTCGTTAATTAACAACAAATTTTTGTCATTAATAAAAAATTTCAAATGAAAAAACCCCAAATTTCAAAATATTTTAATTTTTCCTCCCTTACGCAATTAAAACTAAATAAAAAACCCCCAAATTTTCTCTCAAGCAAAAACGATATCGTCGAACAAAGCCTTTAACGTAAATTTTTTCTCTCTCTACCAAAAATGTAAAACAATTCTCGTCAAACAAAGTGGGCTACCATTTCTTTGTGAAGAACCATTGCCTTCCAATTTTCTACCACTTGCCGCTGTCGATTTCACACTCCAGCCACTGCCGTCATTGTCACCACAACAACCCTTCGCCATCAAACCCATCAATCTAGTCACTACCGTCGAATAAATTTATTTAGAAATATGAGTTTTAATAACACTTGAAATAAAAAAAATGGGTGCAAGGGAATAAAATGTATCGTTCAAAATAAAAATGCAAAATTTTTCGTGACACAATTTTCTCAACACAAATTGTGTTTTTTAACACAATTTTTTTGACACAAATTGAGTTTTCTTGACATAATTTTCTCGTCGTTAACTACGACATAAATTATGTGTCATTAAAAATTACTTAATAAAAAATCAATGTGTTCCTTCATCCATACGCTTTCTGATTTAAAAAAAATAATTTGACGCTTTCATCCCTCTTGCGAACCACGACTGAAAAACTCTTATTTCATCTTACATCGTCGCTGTCTTTCTCGCAAATGCTCTCCAACAACATTTCCCTTTCTCTCACAAACGCTCTTCATGGCTTTTCCTCTCTCTCACAAGCTCTCCACCTGCCGTTTAAAGGAGGTCACCAAATTTGAAGATAGTTGAAGAATCTGTGGACCATGAGATCAATCAAAGTCCATTTATGAGTTAGTTTGATTAAATTATTAATTTATCTTTTGGATTATTTTAAAACCTTTATCGATACTGTAATTTATATTTTTTTATTATCAATAAAAAAAATCTTTCTAATCATATGTGGGTAAGTTGAATCATGTATTTAATTTATTTATATATACATCATTTATATGTTAAAATATATGTGTTGTGACTTGGAAAATAACAATGTCAAACAAGTATCGACATACAAGCCTTTATTAAAGAGGAACAATGTCGTAACAATCGTGGGTTAGCTTAGTGGTTAAAAGTTAAAAAATTAACTATGAGATTATGGGTTCGATCCATGGTAGCCACCAACCTAGAACTTAATTTCCTAAACTATGAGTTTCCTTGAATCTCAAATGTCTAAAGTCAGACAGGTCGTCCCATGAGATTAGTTGATGTGCTCTGCTAAAAAACAACAATAGTGTGTGAAATCATATTTTTTTACAAAAATTGTGTGTAACAACACATTTTTTTAAGTATCGTTTTAAACATGACAATATATTCACGTCAATGTAAGGGTATTGATGACACATTTATTGCATCGAAGTAAGGGTATTAATGACACAATTTTGACGTCATCTAAGCATCTTTAACGACACATTTTTTTAATTGTCATTAAATAGCATTTCTTGACAGGGGCTTCAATGACGCAGAAACTGTGTCATTGAAACTCTTTATGACACAAATTTTGCGTAGTTAAAACGAAAATTTCTAGTAGTGTTTTTATTTTTCTTTCGGCCCTATTTATAAAGGCCTTTGACCTCCAATTGTTACTTTCATAGTTTACACGTGTCATTTTACTAACGCACTATGCCATGCTGCCAACCCAAACTTGACATGTAGTCAAACCGTCAGTGACGATTTGACTTTTTTTTGAGACGCACACCTTATCTCTTTGAAAAGCCAAACTCTTAATTGTTCGACTGCCCTTTTTCTTTTTCCAAAAAGTCACCATCATTTCCTGTCAAACGCTTCACCAGCTATTTTCATCTCGTTGCTTACCTTTCCACGATAGAATCTTGGTTTACACATTTCTCTTTGCGTTGCCTACTCACTTTTTACATCCCTTCTCATGGAATGTGTCAATACTTATCCGAACATCCTCTCAACAAGGGTCCTCAATAAGACTTTCTTTTTTGGATTAGGACCTCACATACTTAGTCAACATGATCGTTTAGCATGGTCAACATGATCGTTTAGATTTAAAATCCTTTTTTTCACAGTTTAAAAGAACTACACAATCCTGTGGATATGATCTAAACGATCACTGACCATGGTCAACACGATCATTTAACATGATCAGTACAATCATTTAGATTTGAAGCATATTTTCATCGTTTAAAGGGAACTACATGATCGTGTTGATACTACCTATACGATCATTTCGCATGGTCAATATGATCGTTTAGATTTAAAGCATTTTTTACATTGGTAAAAAGAACTACATGATCATGTTGATACTATCTAAATGATCATGTATCATTATCTACATGATCATATATCATGATCGTTTAGAAAAAGAGCTGCACGCACGCATGTGGTCAATCAATCATGTATCGATTGAGACATTTTTTATATTTTCCATTGTGAGCCTATAAGCTTTTTTCGTTTTCAAAATTGTTCTATACAGTATAAATATTTTATCGATTTATTATATTTTTTAAAAGATCCTATTTATTATATATGTATATTTAAAGAAAAGGAAGTAAATAATAATAAAAAATTATTAATTTTGTTATTATTTAGTTAAATTGGGTTTGTGCATTAATTGTGTATATAAGGACAAAGCCTATTTATCCTTCTTCCCTAAGGTATCCCAGTCGCCGATTTTCTCTCCTTCACTTCTTCTTCGTTGTTCTCCAGCTTTGCTTTCTTTTTTCTTCAATCTCGTCCAGGCCAGTTGTGTGTTATCTGACGTTGTTACCCTATACTACTGTTGCTCACTAGTTTTGGTTAAGATTTATGAGTTAGGTGATTGCTTTGAGTCTTTATTGTGGAATTTTAATATCCATTAAAGGTTAATTGAGACTCTAAATTAAGTTTATTATTGGAATTGATTTTCGTTGCATGTCTTTAGAAGGTCCCTTTGGCAAAACTTGAGAATCTAAGTGGTGAATTTTCTTATCAAGGTTAAGAGGAATTTTCAACCTTTATTTGGGTAAGTTTAGTAAGTTAAGGTAATTAAATTAGCAATTTATTGACAAATATTGTTAATTTGAAAATTGATTTTACATAGGTGGGATTTGTGGTTTCGTTTGTAGTAAGGAATTTAACATAACCTAAGATAAAGATTATAGTATTGGATCCCTGATTGAGGGTTGATTACTATGATAATCGTGATAAGGTTTGATAACTTTGATAATTCTGATGGTTATTTATCTGTATACCCTAAGATTACTATTAACTGTGAAGGGTAGCCATTAGGTTAGGCTAAGGTTACTGTGATATGTTAAAGGATAATTAATTATATCTGCTTACTATGGGATCTACCCTTACTTGCTGTAAAAAAAAGTATGATGATTGTTTACAAAGCTAATATGGATTGCTGATAGGGCAAAATGTGGGTTAGATTGTAATTGTTTACTGTGAATCTTTTATTGGTGAAATTTATGCATAACCTATGGGTTATTGTGATAACTGTTTTGGGGAGTTAATTTGCATAACCTAAGAGTTTTTGTATGATTGTGTTGGATAATTATTGGCTTAGTATGAGTTAGTGTGATACTTGGGATGGGTAGCCCATTACTTAGCCAATGGGATATCGTGAAGTTTATGAAGGATACATAGCTATATGCATAACACATGGTTATTGTGACAGTATGTATAATGAATAGTTAATTGCATATTATGTGGTTTACTGTGAAATCATGAGGATGATTATTCACTAAGTTTGTTATATGCACATGCTTTGGATTGGCGATGATTGTTAGCTTTAGCTATATATTAAGATAGTATAACCTTGTGCACCGTGTTCTTAGGGTTCTCCACCCTTATGTGACTATTTTGTGTTCCTGCGAGTTCACTCTTATGTGATTGTAATGTGTCCTTCCAGGTTCATTATGTGTGATTATTATGTGTTTATGTGGGCTCACTCTATGTGATTATTACGTGTTCCTGTGAATTCACCTTTATGGGACTGATATGTGTTCTTGCGGGTTCAATGTAACGATAACAAATCTTAAACTAACTCAGCTCATTACTTAAAAAAATAAATAACATTTAACACTTTCTTGAAAAGAGAAAAAACTAAATTCTTATCGAAATAATATCAAATATATGTTCGTGAAACATACAATTGAAAAAATCAGTAAAAAATACTGTGAAAACATGACCTGCAAGTACTAACAATTTCTTTAAAAAAATAAAGATAAATATCTAAGAAAAAAGCCTAAAAATCAAATTACTGAAAAACTAATGAAGAAAAAGCGAAAGCAGAATAAGTCCTCATATGGCATGTCATGAGCCCTTTTTGTCATTCGCCAACTTTCCAGATCCTCTACCTTTGTCAAAAATAGTAAACATAGAAAAAGGGTGAGTATATAAAAATATACCGAGTAAGAGACCCACTACTAGTCCCGCTAGGTGATATGTTAACTTCCTTAAGAGATACCATAAAGTAATAAAAATGGCATGTGTTCAATGAAGCACACATGAGCAAGTGGTATCGTGAGAATACCTTTAATTATGCAATGATTCTATAGAAACACCCCTAGTTGTGCTAGTGATTCGTAGGTAAACACTCCTAATCGTGTCTATGATCCATAGGTACATCCCTAATCAAGCGAGTGGTTTCGTAGGAACACCTCTAGTAGTGTGAGTGACCCGGTAGGTGAAGGGATAAAAGCCCTAGGAAGCAAAAAATTTTACAGAACCATTTCTCAATTTAATTTGGAAATCTAAAAAATACCAATACATTGGCAAAATAATACAGAAACTATTTTTATTATAACTTAAAGGCCATGATTTTAAATTTAAAGATACAGAGAATGTAAAACTTATGTAGTTTGTTGCCTCTAAATTTGCTTTAGTTTATAAATATTTTAATTTTTTTTGCTATTTTTAAAAATGTCCCATCAAATTAAGAATTTTATCATATTAATCATATTCAAATATAAATTTCTCTCATAACCAATTCACATTAAATTAATATTTTATCTCTAATAAATATTAGTATGAATCGAATTCACATTAAATTAATATTTGAACTTATTCAAATATTTTATCTCTAATAAATTAATTTTGAATTTATCCAAAATTAAATTTATATAATAAAGTTTTATTAAAATATAAACTTTATATTATAATGTATCACCATACATTATACTAATTCCTAAAGTAAATTTGAACATTTCAAATTACAACCAATATAAATAAATTTCATTACCATTTACGAGTTAGGAAGGAGACCTAATGAACCTACAGATCATAACGATATGAGATTAATTGGCTAAACTCATTAACTATATTAATCAATATTCGTTAACTGTGTGTACACTCTACTAAAGACTCACAACTGAACTCTTTTCACTGTAGATGTATTTCTGTGTCCATGGATATAGACCAATAACAGTAAGTTATACTTCACGAGTGTTCTAAACACCAACTAGCTCAAATTATCGTTTTACCCTTAGGTTACCTCTAGTCCTTAAATACCAGTGTTCTTTTAATAAACAACCTATTTATGGTCAAACCAATAAACAGAAATCCCTCTCGTGCGATAGAGAGGGTGGGACCCTTTGTTCAAGTCCTGAAGACACCATTTAAAAGGGAACACTCATCTACTTACCCTAAAGTCGGAAAGGAGTGAATTCTATCTCGTGTGATTATCTTTCCAGCTCTCCACTCGGTCTTGTCTTTAAAATGGTAAGCATATTGATTCAGCAATCGACCACTTTCACTCGTAGAACTCAAAGGACAATTCCTCGCGAACAAGAGTTCATAATGCACTCAAGATTAAAACTAAGTTACCTAGGTTATCCTAATGAAATAGAAACCTAACTAGTTAACGGAGTTACATCTAGTGGTTTGGTCTTATGCAAACTCATTGTATAGGATATCCTCACTCGTATGTCACCTACATGAACACGTTGGATCATTGCCTTTTTATCAAATACAAAGTTATATGTATCTATAGTGTTACCAGGATAAGGTATCTAGCCCTATCCCTATACTATAGACCCTTTTAAGTTGATCTCGAACATTGATCCCTGTATGTCTCTAAATACTGTTCAAGACCCATCAAATAGCTTAGGATGTCAGTTTATTGGATTTGGTTTATTAAGACAAAACTAATAATATAATCAATAACATTTTTGAAATTATAAATAACACTTTATTAATAACGGTCAATGGATTATATTTTAAATCCCAACAGTAGAAGCACAGTACACGTGGGGTACAAAATCTAATAGACAAATTCAATAGACACCATAGTCCAAAAGCAGGTAAAAGTGGTAATCATGGCATGAAACACCAAACATAACAACCATAAAACATGAACAATCATATAACATCTTCTAGCAACTACGTAACTCAACTAAGTATTTTAGACATTAACAATGGATAGTCAGTAAATACATGCGATTTCTCAATTTAGTTCGAAGGTCTAGAAGTAAAATCTCTTACCTCAGATATTTGCTAACAAATATTCCCTAGCTGACAATAAAAAATTTTCAATTGGGTAGTTTCTAAATAGTAAAAGGGAATTCAATGACTTAATTAATAAAATTATAGTTAGCTATTGTCTAAAAATTACTCCCAAATTAATTTACCCAAATTGAGGTTTGAAACCAATTCAATTTTGATTAAAGAAAATTTCACAGGTTTAATCCTCCAAATTATTCGATTGAACCTTCAAGGAAAAACATCGAGTTAAATCCAAAATTAATTTATTTTAAAGTAAAAAAAAATCTATTTGATGGGTATGTCCAAAACCCAATCGAACCCAACAAAAACTCACCAAAATGTGACTTTAAATGATTGGAAAAAAGGATAGAAGCTCGTTGGCGGCTTGACTCAAAGGAAAAGAGTGTGACTGAAAAAGGAGATCAACTTTGGTGCATCGGTCGATTAGATGGAAGAGGTGCGAGTTGGGTTTCAACATGTCGGCTTGCTTGAGAAGGGTTGGCTCACGTCTCAACTGTATTGGACATGGAACAAAAGTAACGGCTCATAAGGTGAGGTACGAAGGGACGGTTGGACAAAGGAAAATGATACGATGTGGACAACTTGGTTTTGACGAAATGCTTCAGCTCGGAGAGAAAGAGGCTACGGCCGATGGCAAATCAAGTGGAAAAGAAGTGTGAAATCCCAAAAAATTTTTTAGACCTTTTGAACTTGGTAAGCTTCGATAAAGGTATAAGAAAATAAGATTAATAAGGGAAAAGAAAAGAAAAATTCTTGGAAAGGATAGAGGTTTGGGTTTTAAGCCAAGTGGAAAAAAGTTAGAAAATGGCTAAGTGTCAAAGGAAATGAGTACCAAGCGTTTAGAGATTGTGTTGGGCGACCAAATAGTGAGAACAACTTCCAAGGATGATGCATTGGGCAGCCAAGGTTTGGTTGATATGGCCTAGGCAAGGAGAACCTCTAAAGTCTTGTCATAGGCGGCCAAATGGGCTAAAACAACCTCTAAAGATCTTGGACGACAAGGAGTACTAAGCGAGAAGGCTTAATGAAGTTAAGTAAAATAACCTCTAAAGTTAAGACATGGGCATTTAAGGGTGCTATGTAAGTAAGGGGTTCCTAAGCGAGACGATAGATTGAGAGGTTAGTACCATGATGTTGGCTATGTAAGGAAGATTGATCATGTAAACCCATAATCTTATTGAACTTGAATCTTCTCAAAGAGCTTGAAGGTATTAGTTTTAAGTGAGGTTAAGGCAAGGAAGTCATCTTGAAAAGTGTTTTGGTAAATATGTTATGACGAGTAAAAGAAAGGAAGATTAAGTAGTTGTGGTTTAAAAGCTAAGGAACAATTAAGTTGGAAGAAGGAAAATTTGCTAAGTCCATAGGCTAGGCGCTTATTTTTCTTGGTAAGCGACAAGCTTATTGATGTTTGCCCGAGAGGGTTGAAATAACCTCTAAGTGGTGTTGGCGTTTTGGATGTGGTTAGGAAAGAAGAATGCTTGAGAGATTAGTGGGGCATTAAGCTTGAAGATATGACCTTGGCTAGGTGAAAAAGGGCGTCTATATAAGTTATTTAGGTGTTTAAGCTTGGCGAGAAGGCTTGTTTAGAGGATTGCAGCAAGACAAAAGAGGTCAGTTGGCAATTTGGCTAGGCGTTTTGTTATGTCCTTGACTCTTTGGTGTTTTGGTTAGACGAGATGAGAAAAAGGTGGATTCTGTCAAATGGATTCCAGGTGTCCTTGCATGCTTAAGTTAAATTTTGACTGTGGGAGGTGTCAATAAAGATTCATGTAGACTTCAATACAAATAGGTCTCTTCAAATTGAATTTTCTCCCAAATTACTCGTGAGAATTGGATAATTTTAGTCTTAAAAGTTCACAAATTAAGTCTATTTTCTATGTTGAGGCTACCGATTTAATTTGAGAGAGAAAAAGCTGAGTTTGAGTTGAAAAAGAGAGAAAGGTCATTTTCGGGTGAAATCTGGAGTCTTTACTCGAAGGAGGCTATAGAACACAATTGATGGAGTCTTTGGCTGAAATTTTGAGGTAGGAATATTAACATTTTGTAACAACTTTGTACATTAGAAGAAATTTGGCCTTTAGTATCGGTTTTAAACTGACATTAATGCCCTTTAATGTGGTTGACAACCGACATTTGTGCTAGCGTTATTAAAGGTCTTTAATGTCATTTCTGTTTTGATGTCAGTTTAAAAATGACATTAAAGGCCTTTAATGTCGATTTTAAAACGATATTTTTTTATGGTGTTATTGAAGATCTTTAGTTTCAATTAGCCTTTGATGTCGTTTTAAAAACGATATTAAAGTCTTGTTTTTGGATCTATTTTTATAAATTTATTTTTATTTAATTGTTGCATTATTGTCTATTTTTTATAATCCAACATTGGATACGTGTAGATAAATATTTATTTCTCACGCTAACAAATCAATAAAATTAATATTTTAGAAACTACAGTATTTTTCTTTTACATTTGTATACACAAAATGAAATCTTAATATTGTGTTTGTATATACATTCTACAATAATACATGAAACAAGATCCTAATACAAGACTTAAATAAGAAATTCTAAATGCCTTCCCAGTCTTCAATCTTCAACGATTGCCTAGCTATCACCACAATCGCTTAGCTTTCAACCCGATATGACTTCAATCCACTACTACAAATTTGGTCTTTCTTGATGCATGTAAATTTTAATTTTTTGATGGTCATGACAAAGAATCATCAAGAAAAATATTTTTCTTGATACAATGTTTATCTTGACGTACATGTATGTCAAGAAAAGTCTCCTCATTTTGTTAAAGAAATATGAAAAAATGTAAAAAAATGTGGATTCTTATTTTCCTTGATGGGCAAATATTCCTTAGTTTTGTTGATGGTCTACAAACGTCAAGAAAACTATTTCACGATGGACAATAAACATCAAGAATAATATATTAGTTAATTGGCAATGTCTACCAAGTTAGTCAGGTTTTTTTGATGGACAAGGCCCATCAAAGGATGAATTTTCTTGATTTTCAATGGTCATCATCGAAAAAAATTAAGATATTTGTTTTGGATTCCTTGATGGGTTTAGAATTTTCTTATGGGTCTAGGGTTTCTTGATGGACAAAGACCAACAAAAGATCATGGGCAAGGTCCAACAAGAAAAATGATATCTTGATGGGCCTTGTCTATCAAGAATCTTTTTTTATAAATTTGGATTTATGATAAGATCGTGGGCAAGGCCCATTAAGAAAAATGATATCTTGATGGGCATTGCCCTTCAAGAAAAAACTATTTTTCATGAACCACAAATGTTGTAGTTATAATTAGATTGAAATAAGTGACTTTATCAAAATCAAATTAGTTATTGTGTTCAATTTTAATGAGTTGAATTGAAAGTTTGTAAGTTAGGGTTTTTAAAATTTGTAGAAGTTGTAGAAGTTGGACAACATGAGCTTAGCTCAACTGGCACCTGTATGTACCTTGGAACAAGAGGTCTCGAGTTTAAATCCCCACCCTTGCTCTTAGTATAAGAATAAATGAGAAGGAAATCAATATCAAGATCATAAAGATGCTAATTAGCATGAAGCTAAGGTGGGTGTGAGAAAAGAAGTAAAGGTTGGCCATCAAGTAAATTGGCTTTCTCGATGAACTATTCAATTTTCTTGATGGCCAATATGAAAGAGTTTTCATCAAAGAAAATGATTTTCTTGATGGACTTTTCAGTTTCTTTGATGGGAAAAAAATATCAAACTCTCATTTCTTGATGGCCAATACCATCAAGAAAGAGTTTTTGATGAAATGTTTTGACCATCAAGAAAACTAATGATGGTCGAGCTTTCTTGATGTCTGCCTACTTGATACTTGATGAGCAAAGACCATCAAGATAGACATTTTTTTGACATATTTTCCATATCAAAGAAGGCTAAATTTGTAGTAGTGATCATTCTACAAACAATATCAAGGTTAATATCCATTGGAGCTCTACATGGTGGCAAAATAGCCATGAAAAGATTGCTTCAATTCCAAAAAAATGAGAACCACTCCAGAAAACAAATATAATAGTCAAGTCTTGATGAGATTTTGGAAGAAAGAAGTAATGAGAGGAAAGTAGTAAGAATAAAACTACGCAATTCCTTTTATTAAAATAAAAAATAATAAAAATAATGTACCTTTAATGTCGTTTCTAAAAAAATTGTCTTCAATGTCGATTTTAAACCGACTTAATCCTTCCTCTTTGATGTCGATTTAAAACCAACATTAAACATCTGCATTTTAAAAAACGATATTAAAGATCCGTCTTCACTTTTTTCAACTAACACTAAAGGTCATATTTCTTCTAGTGGTAGAAGAAAATATTTTCATTTGAGTTATGAATTTTAAGATATAAAGCTCTAAAGTGGAAGTAAGGTTCTGGCCGAATTTTGAGTTTTTAGGTTGGTTGGAGGATGGCGGAGTGGTAAGGTAAGACTAGACAAGATGGGTGTGCATTTTGGACTAAGAAAGATTTTTTAGGTGTTTTATGTTTGTGTTGGATGCATAACACGCCAAGATGCACACGTGGCCAGCTCTGCACGTGAAGAAGACGCAAGTGAGATGCCAAGCACGTGACCAAGTGAGGCACACATCGTGCCTATGCGAGAGGTTAGAACGCATGCATGCTCAGCTCGGGCGGCCAAGACCCTGTTCCCCATCCCTTCACGCCAACTATGCCATTTGGGTGTTTTTCTGTTGTTTTTTTGTATATTTTGGGAAACTTTAAGTAAAGTTTTGATGATTTTAGAATAAAAGGGAATTAATTGGAATTATTTTTCATTATTTGAGGGCAAGAAGAAATCAGACAAGCATATCGACTAAGGGTTTGAACTTCTATTTGTGAGTGATAAAATGCGTTTAAAGTTGATTTCTAAATCTAATTATTTATCAAATGTTTAAAGCAAACTTTGACGATTGAATATTGACTTTACTGATTTATAAGCATGTTTTAAATAGTATTAAAGTGTGTTACTGAGATGATTCCAAAATATGTAATTATTGTTAAGTTTATGCATATTTGCAAAGTTATGATTTACGAGCATGTTAGAGTTTCTAAAATAGAAAAGTTCATTGTTTTAGAAATTTGTTTAAAAGCAAGAGTTTAAATAGTTTTAAAGAGAAAAACATGGTACTCTATATACCAAGTTCTCAATGATTAATGTGCACAGTTAGGAGTATAGGCTACGTTGACCAACTTAGCCACTACCATCGAGTCCAGGCAGGATAGTAAGACCAAAAGTGCTTTGCTATCTTGACCAATTTTATTATGTAATACTATGACGAAAGTTGCTCTGCTAGTTTGATCGAGGTTTAATAATAACAAGACTGAAGGTGCTCTATTATTTTTTAATAAGTTTTTTTTAGGTATAGAGTACACAGAGATAAAAAAGTGTATTTAAAGAATTTATAAAGATGTTATGTTTAGGAAAGTTTATTAAAAAGATTTAAGAAAGTTAAATTGTATTTGTTTTCTAAAACCATCAGTCACTGGGCTATTTTAGCTCACCCTTTCCAAATGTTCTCCCACTTTTCAGGTAGAGGTCGTGATCCGAGAGTATCCGTTGTCTTCAGACTGCTGTGCAAAGTTGTAGATAGTTTTATTGTTAAGGGTCAGATATTGTTTAGTTAAATCCTTATCATGTACATGGTTTGTTAAAGATAAGATAGTTTATATGTTTATCTTTGGGGGATTGCGATATCTGTTGTAATGTAACTTAGTCTATAGTTTAAAGGCACTTAGTCTTTAACTACTTGTAATAATGTAAATAAGTTTATTTTCATGGTATTTCTTTGTTAGTTCGCTACATAAGTTTTACTTTTACTTATCTGTTAGTTTTTAGAAAGAGTTGTAGACAGGGTCAGCTGGTATCGTTCAAGAAGGAAGCGATGTCGATTGACTTCACGTCGAGTCCTGGGCCAAGCAAGTAAGTGCTCGAGGTAGGGTGTGGCAGGTCATGTGCTTGTCGAGATGATCATTAAGAGGTTATTAGGCGAGGAAGTTATGCAGCTAAGAGGTTAGGCAAGGATGCTTGCACGCAATGAAGGCTTGCGACCATGATTAAGAGGTTAGCAAGGCGTTTAAGTAACCAACGTGGTTGTTTAAGGCTAATCGGTTTGATGGAAAACTAGTTATCTTAAACATGTCTCATGAATTTTGTGGTCAAGTAGGAGATGGATTAAGGGAATTAAGAGGTGGATTAAGGAGGTTAAAGGCATCAATTCAGTTTTATACAAGGCTTCACTATAAATAGGCAACTTCTGACAAGGGTTTTTCACAATTCACTTATGCCATTAGCTTATTTTTACTTTTAAAAGTTCACAAATTGAGTCTATTTTCTAGACTAGGTCTTTCGAACAAAATTGAGATGAGGACAATTAAGTTTAAGTTGAAGAAAGGGAGAAAGGTTAATTTTCGGAGCATTTTAAGCAATGTGCACTTTTTGGAAGCCACAGAATGAATCTCTTACAATTTGGAGCCAAACGTTAAAGGCAGGTAAGTTAAGACATTTTCAAGCAACTTTGCAGAAGAGAATTTTCCCAAAAGAGTTATGGATTGTTAGTTATGATTTTTTAAAGTGAAGTTTAGTTTCTGGACGAATATCAATTTTTGGACAGTGGTTGAGTCTCAAGCAAGACAAGGCAAGTTGAGCATGAGATTTGAGGTTAAGGAGGTTGGTGGAACACATTAGGCTAGTGTTAGAACGTGTGACCAAGATGCATGTGATACAGCCTGCATGTAAGATAAATGAAGCACATAGCGCACAACTAGGACGCACACGACATTTTCATGAGGTTAGCACATGGCGCTCAGCACCTCCTTATGAGGTTACCACGTGGTAGGACCTACCTAGACCCTAAGTGAGCGCCAGATCCTAGAGGTCGTGCCAGTGTGTGCCAACATGCTCAAATGTGCTGTTTTGGGGCATTTGTTTTGCTTTTTTTTGGAGATTTTGATCAATTTTTGGATGTATTTCTTGATTAAGAGATTAATTAGGACTTAAATATGAATTTTTCAAATGGAGGAGAAATTGAAGGAAATTATAAAGCAAGGACCAAACCATTTATTATGAGTGATTAAATGATTTCTTTAACGAATTCTTAAGCAAATTCTTAAGCATGAATGTTTAAGTATTTACAAGTTGGTTTTAAATTGATTTTCAATGCATATGCTATGTTCAAAAGTATATTTTGTGACTATGTATTATGAAAAACAAAAATCACTACAAGAAACTCAGCTTTCCCCGACGCCGTTACACGTCACCATATATGAAAAACACATCGCAATACCTTACCGCGACGTCGGAGGGCACGTCGCAGAAACCTCGTCGCGGAAAATTTTCGCGACGCCATCCAAAACCACATCGTGGTTCCTTTCTGCGGCGCACGGTGAAGTGCGTCGCGGAGGGTATGGTCGATGTTGCGCCGCAGAAAGTAACCGCGACGTGTGCATCGGCGAACATTATCACAAATTTACATCGCGATATCTTCTACGACGGTTGCATCGCGATAAAGTTCGCCGACGCGAGGATGGCCTGCGTCGCAAAAAACCCCTGTTTTTTTTAATTAATTTCTATATTAATTAAATTTTTAATTAATTTTTTTAATTTAATTCAATTTTGTTATTCATTGGTTCCTGGTTGAATAATATAAGTCGAGATTGAAATAAAAATAATATTTATTAATAAAATCAAACGATACATGAATTAATAT
The DNA here is from genome assembly GCA_037974545.1 of Cucumis variabilis. Taxonomy (NCBI): domain Eukaryota; kingdom Viridiplantae; phylum Streptophyta; class Magnoliopsida; order Cucurbitales; family Cucurbitaceae; genus Cucumis; species Cucumis variabilis. The sequence continues at coordinate 3,032,607 of JBBPDI010000002.1, forward strand.
GTTCGAGATACAGAAAATTAATTACATAATTGAAAACTACATTAAGAAAATGAAAGAAACCTAAAATCTAATACTGAAAAACCTAAAGTCTAATGCAATGGACGTCAGACCTACAAATAATAAGAAAGTATTTTTAAAATATCACATATGGAAAGTTTAAACAAATTAAATATTATTGAAAAGTACGTACCCATGCATGCACGATCACGGGCCTCTTTGTGCCCGACTCATCTCCTCAAGCATCTTCTTCATCTCTTTCATTTGTCGTGCATGGTCCGCCATTTGGCGATCTCGCTCCTCCATTTGGCGAGCATGCTCCGCCATCTGGCGATTTCGCTCCTCCTTCCTCAGACGTTGTTCTTCGAGCATTCGGTTAGTATTGTCAAGGCTCGCTCTGAGTTCGTTAACCTCTCTACGTGTGCCCAGTAGTCATACATACTAGAGAAGGAAGAAGATGAACCGACGAAAGAATACTTGGGTTTTGGGCCCCAACCAAGGCCTTTTGAGTAGCCCGGTCATCTACCCAAAATAGTCTCTCATATCTCGTCCTCAGTTAGTGGTTCAGAACCCTCTGGGACGGGCTGAGACTGTAGATTCACCATCTGATTCTGCAC
>JBBPDI010000002.1:3056497-3068447 GCA_037974545.1 Cucumis variabilis
GTAAATATAATCCATTGATCGTTGTTAATAAAGTGTTATTATTGTAATAATTGTTATTGATTATATTATTAGTTTTGCCTTAATAACCCAAATTCAATAAGCTACCATCATAAGTTGTTTAATGAGTCTTGGACAGTATGTAGAGACATACAGGGATCAATGTTCGAGATTAGCTTAAAAGGTCTATAGTATAGGAATAAGGCTGTGTACCTTATTCTAGTAACACTATGGATACAACTAACTTTGTATTTGATACAAACGCAATGATTCAATGCATTTGTGTAGTTGACATGCGAGTGAGGGTATCCTATGCAATGAGTTTGTTAGATATCAAACCACGAAATAGTAACCACTAGATGTAACTTCGTTAACTAGTTAGATTTCTATTTCATTAGGATGACCTAAGTAACTTAGCATTAATTCTAAGTGTATTATGAACTTCTGTTCATGAGGGATTGTCCTTTGATTTATACGGATGAGAGTAATCAAATCGCAGATTTGGAGACAAGACTGAGTGAGGAGTCGAAAACATAATTACACAAGATGAAATTCACTTCTTTCCTACTTTAGGGTAAGTAGATGAGTGTTTCCTTAAATGGTGTCTCTAGGACTTGAACAAAGGGTCTTACCCTCTCTATGACACGAGAGAGGTTTTCTGTTTATTGGTTGGACCATAAACAAGTTGTTCATTAAAGGAGCACTGTTATTTAAGGATTAGAGGTAAACTAGGGGTAAAACGATAAATTGACTCAGTTGTTGTTACAAACACTCGTGAAGGACTAACTTATTGTTATTGGTATATATCCGTTCAATTGCGTGTCTTTAGTAGAGTGTACACACAGTTAACCAATATTGAATAATGTGGTTAATGAGTTTAGTCAATTAATCTCATATTATTGTAGCTTCTAATCTGTAGGTCTATTAGGTTCCCTTCTTAGCTCGTAAAGGGTAATGAGATTTTTATTTATATTGGTTGTAATTTGAAATGTTCAAATTTACTTTGGTAATTACTTTGATATAAATTTAATTTTGGATATGATTCAAAATTAATTTATGCGAGATAAAATATTTGAATGAGTTCAAATATTAATTTAATGTGAATTGGATTCATATTAAATTTATTGGTTACGAGAGAAACTTATATTTGAATATAATTCAACTTTAATTTAAGTTAAGTATAAAATGTTTAATTTAGCTATTAATTAATTGAAGAATTAATTAATAGTTTAGTTTTATTTAATTAAATTAATATAATTCTATAAGATATTGAAGAGATATTCATTCAAATAATATTTGAATGAAATATTAATTAAATATGATTTAATTAATTATATTAATATAAATCTATAAGATATTGGAGAAGTATTCATCCAAATAAGATTTGAATGAAATATTAATTAAATATGAATTAATTAATTATTAACTAATTGATTGATGGTTAATTAATTAGTGGATTTGATATTGCTATTAATTTAATATTTTTAAATTAATAGAATTCCTTGATTCTCTCGTACTCCTTTTCCTATTCCAAGTAGAAAATAGAGTTATAAATATTTAGAATAAAACAATTTTCTTTAAGGAAAAAATCAAGAAAAAAAGGCAATGTTTTTGCTCTTAGTTCCCACAAACCAATCTCATCCCAAAAGATAGGAAGGTCTCTGACGGGTGGTGTCCCAATTTGGAGAATTACTTTGTAGATTCAAAGACATAAACAAGTAAGTTTTTCTTTCTCTGATCTATAATTAGAAAGCATGCTTAGCCTTTAAGTCTTATTAAGAAAACAAGTTTTTTAATTATTTTTACCAATGTACTGGTATTTTGGGATTCTCAAATTAATTTGAGGAATGGTTCGGTAAAATCTTCTGCTACCATAGAGCTTTTATCCCTTCAACAACAATTATAGAAATAAAACAAGAAGATAAAATTCTAATTATAAAAAATATCCTAAACCCTAAAATTAGGAATCTGGATAGCAAACGTGAATCAATATAAGTTATACAACTCAAGCAACTTGTTTTCCATAGGCTTCTTCTTATACATCTTAGCTTTCTCATTGAATGCACCTTTCAAACTACCAAGTGTCTTAACGATATCAAGTTGCCTCAATTGTACCTGATAAGTCCTCCAAATCATCTATGAGGGCCACCATGGTTCAATCTATGTGATGCCTCGTTCATTCCCTATCATGTTAACTTGACAAACTAGAATAGGGATATCTTCACTACATCCTCATGACACTCAAGATGAAGATTTGGGTAATATTTATCCAACTCGAATCCATTCATGTTTGTGCTATCACTCTAATATAATTGTCTCGATATAATGACTTTATCTTGTTTGAACTCAACAATATGCCTCCACCTACACCTCGACCCTGTAATAATGACAAACTTTTCTCGCCCGAAGGAGACCCCACCCAATAATTTAATACTCATAACATTGTCCCACTCATCCTCAGTCTCTCTCAACAAAATGTAATAGCATAGAAGTCCATTAAACACCAACTTAACATCCAAGAAATGATCAAACGTAGTTTTTGTAATCATATACAGTTGCCTAGGAGTTTTCTTATTTTTAATATTCAAGACGGTCTTGGATAAGTAAGAACAACATATCAAATTTTCAAGGAAAATTTGAAATGCGTTTTTTGGTGAGGGTGACTAGAGGCATTTTCCAAAAAGATAACAAAAAAAAATAGAGAAAAATAAGTATTCGATCTAAAAACTCATACCTATCTTGGTCCAATCTCGATCAAGAACAGCATAAAATCAGGATCGGGTCATTTACCTAAGGATGCCACGAGATTATGATTTTTAATGTATTCTATGTAAGATCTTAGGCTAATCTCAGATGAAATCTACCCCGAGATCTAACACAAGATACATAAAAATTGAAGCCTAGACCAATCTTGGGACATTCTGTAATCCATATACTTATTCTTCCTTTAGAATCTCTAAGTTAGAAAGAAATATAAAGTTTAGAGTTTTTGTCGCTTGTGGTAGGATGTTTTGTTGAAGAAAATCTTGAGGGAAGAGTTTAAGAGTTTTTCTTAAGTGGTTTGGCTTAGTGTTGGCGGCCAAGAGAAGGAAAGAAAGCGAATTAAGTTGATTTTTTGGAAAAGTGTTAAAGGCTAGGCGTTTTAACTTGCTAGGCACCCAAAGGTGTCTTGAGAACCTCTATGCGTCAAACTTAGGCATCATGGTAAGCCAAGACATGCAACGCATGATGAGCTATGCGGCCAAGAGCAAGACAAGTCTTGTGAGGTTAGCTAGGCAACAAGAAGGCTTAGGGCACGTGACATGGCTTGTTGAAGGGCTTTGCAAGTTGAGTTAGGTTACTTGACGTCATGAATGACCCTGGGCGTCCAAAGGAAGTCTTTGAAGTGGAAAACAAGTGTCTAAAACATGCATAGACTCAAAAAATATAAAGTAAAAGGTGTCAATCTCGGCCACGCAAGAGCTCCCAAAATTGGTCATTTTCAAACGATTAGTCCTCTCAAAATACTTGTGCATTTTCTTTCATATTTATCTAAAAAGAACACTAAAGGAGTCTAGTTTTTTAATCAAGGCTTTCAGACAAATAAGACGTGAGCAGAGTGTTTATCCATTTAAAAAAAGGGAAGAATGTCAATTTCAATGGAATTCTGACCAATATGGAGATTTTTAAGACTACATAATACAATACTTAAAATTTGAAGTTGAAATTTTGGGGTAAGCTAGCTAAGACATTTTTAAGAAACTTTATAGAAGGAACTTTTCCATTTTGATGGTTGAATTAAAAGTTATAAGCTTGGGAAGTTGATTAAAGTTTTTGGGTTCAAACAAGTTTTCTAGGAAAGGTTGAAGGTTGGTCAAGCATCAAGATGTAAGGCTTGTGTCTGCACGCATCTAAAAGATCAGAGAGGTTCTTTGGCCTGTTTACCACACACATATTATGGCCAATGCACAACCAGATGGTATAGGGCACGCGGTTAAGCACCCTGCCTGTCGCCTATGCCTAGCGACCAGCCATGGTAGCACCATGTTTAATCTATTTTTAGTGTTTTTGAAATGTTTTAGTTAAGTTTGGATGTTTTCTGATCTTAAAGGATTAAATTGGATTTAAACTCTCTAATTTCAGGTCAAGAGGAGATTGGACAAATTTATGAGCCAATGAATTACCTATAACTAATGAGTGACAAAAAATGAATTTTAAGTTGATTTCTAAACATGATTTACTAAGCTTATGTTTAAAGCACACTTTGAGTTAAAATATTTGAGCTATACTTTATTTACATAGTTGATTTCCAAAGCATGAGTTTCAAGTTTAGAAACAGTTTGAAGAGCATGTGTTTGACTGATAAGTTTATTGAGATTTTTTTTTTAAAACATGAGATTTATGAACAAGCATTTGTATGCTAAGTTTCTAAAATTATTTAAGTTAAATGTTGTTTAAGCAAAGCTTGATTTACATATTTGAGACTTGCTAAATGCAAGAGACTATATAAACATGATGTTCTAGTTTTTTTATAATATTTTAAGCATGAGACTATTTGAGCAAGTTTTAATTTCTACTTGAAATATCTAGAGATTTATGGTAACCCTACGGGGGATTTTTCCTGTGCATAGAGGTTCTGTATTAAGGGTATTAGTAGATGCTTAGAGTTTTCATAGCTGAGACTAGGTAGAGAAGAGAGCCTCATGTGAAACTCATGTCCTAATAAAAGGATTTCTTGTAAATTAATTTCTGAAGTTAGCAAAATTAAGCTTTAGTAGGCATTTTGAGATAACGTGAGGAAAGGGGCAGAAGGCAAAGGAATCAAACGAATCGTTGTTAAGAAAGGTAGCACAATACAACAAGATAACGAAAGAAAGGAATGCGACAACAAACATTTAACCAATTATCAGGTGACGAGCTAGGCGAGAATGAATCTGATTAGTTTAAGTTAAGCATGGTTTAAGAAAGATACTAAACTAACAAGTGTAACGCACTAAGTAAGAGTTGTCAAGATTAGAGGAAGCGTAATATTGACTAACCTAATATGAGGAGAGTATAAATAAGATTGAAAAAGGATTCATTCAAGTGTTTGGATAAGAGAAAATTCTATCAAAGGAGTAAAGGGTGAAGCTTTGTTGTAGGGCCAAGCGACAAAAGGGAAGGAGAGCTAGTTGATAAGAAGGAGAGAAAGAGAAAAAGAAAAACTTAGTTGAGTGAGTAACTCTTCAAAAGAAAAGCAAGCTTTTGAAAAATGTTTTTACCACCAAAGTTATGTTGTTATTTGTCATGTTTTTAGATATGCTCATGTTGTAATCTCATATATACATATAAAAGAACATGAACAATTTGAAGAATGTCTATGTTTGTGTAGTTGTATTGTTGTAATGTTTGTATATATACAAAATCACTAGTCTTATTCTTGATCAAAAGCTAGCTATTATGTGCACATAAGAGTAGAGACTGCCATGTATTGAGTGGTTCGCTTGGTAGAAGAATGGTTGAATACGTTGAGTGGTCTGTGTTTAAGTTAATCGTTGGAGCAACTGGTATTGAATGAGGATCCATAGGAATGCTAATGGTGAACTAGTAATCTTCATGATGGTCCTTATATTGAGAAAGTTCAATATCTAGGTGATAACTTAGAGAAATACAAGTTATTATGGCCTTTTAAGTAGAATAATGGACTAAAATGTATGATAAGTATGTCAAAACGTGTGACTTTTATTGTAAATGCATAAATATTTAGAAATATAATTTACATAAGTGTTAGGCATGTTTTACTCTGTTTTTAGTGTCTAAACACAGAATTAATAACAAAAGAAAAAGTTGGCGAATTGCAGAGGAACCTGCGTGAAGACTAGGCGAAAAGTCCATATCAGAATGTGAGAAGAGATTCGCTAGAAGACAAAATTGGTAGATGGAGATGATGTGACTTGACAACAGAGGCAGCTTTCAGCACTGACATGTTCAAAAGATTAGATTTCTCACCTAAATATGTCTATAAAAGAGCTCTATCACCATCAAGAAAAGTAGATATGTATGGGCCATAAAGTTCTAAAGGACCTCTCTTAGAAGGCTTTATTAAGCCATTTACGGTCAGTAGCGCTAAAACCTAGAGAATTGACGACAAGGAATAGTCCTTCCACCATCTGTAAAGCACTTCATCATTTTCTCCGGTCAGATTGTAAAATGAAGGCTTGTAGTCTGAATGAAGAAGATCTCATCTCTCATCTCTCCCTAACTTGTAATGTCATTTCTTTTCTTTTCATTTTTGTATTTCTTTACATTGTATGTTGTTCATATTGTACAATGGCCAAAGGTTTATATTCTTTAATACAATATAATTTTTCTACACTTTTCAATTCACCCATGTCTCTACTGTTCACTTGTCCTTTGTTATTTGTAGTTTAGGATTTATGGTGGATTCTTGATAAGAAGATTTACTTATAATTCTTATCGCATTAACTAAGTTATTTTCATAACTTGGCAAGTGTATATCGCCAATTACCTAAAAGGGCAAGTAGCAAGGATATGGTTAAAGCACACAAGGAAAAGTTTCGAGACAAACTTCACCTTGGCGAGATAACTTCCATCATTTGTATCTCGCTAGGAGAACAAGTATGGACATTAGGCACTAAGAGGTTATTGCCCTTAAACGCGAAGCTCTATAAGTTTTATAAGTGAACACTTTTAAATATATCTTGTTTAATTAGGCTTAGTAAGTTGGATCATGAAAGAAGACCAAGTGTGGCATTTAATGACTCCAAGAAGAGCACGTCTTAATCATAAACTAGTTGAATAAGTTATATCGCATCAAGGCTTTCATATAGCTTAATCGCTTGGTATCACTAGACATTTATTTGCCTCTTCTTTAACACAAGTTACTTCACGTTTTACCATCTCAACCACCCTCATTAAATTATCTTTACAGATTCTTTAGGTATACCACAAGTAAGTACAACTTAACTCACATTTTTCCATATTGCATAGAATTCTTTTATACCGCCTAATTGATATGTAGATCCTAGAACTAAGCTTTGATATCAATTATATGTGTTCGACCCTAGATCATCCAGAAAACCTATTGTTTCGCTTACACTTGAGTAAGCAATAGGAAAAGTTGTACAACGAGGACTTAGAAGTATATGATGAGAACATTGAGAGCATTTTGCATGCAATGATCGTGTTCACTCACATAATGAAGAGATTCATGAGAAAAATTTTGCATGCAATGATCCTGAATCAATCACACATCATGGGGAACTAAGTATGCACATACAGTACACCATCATAGGCAACAACACTATTTCTCAAGTCACATTACTTTTGTTGCTTAAAATTAGAAAAGTGTGCACAACATTGTAGTCTATATGTTCACTTAGTCCATAATGTCAACCAACTGAGTGTAGGCGCTGTTGAGTGGAGTCGACTCTAGAGCACTCGTTGATTGATAGAAACCATAACAATTTTCCCAACCACTGGACATTAAGAATAAGTAGAGGATAATGTGACTATTGTATTGTTTAACGCATAGTGAGGCATTAAGACTTTTATGAAAATATGAAAGTTTTTCTATTCTATGCAATTGTATTCCCCAAAACGTATTTCTAAATTCTTGTCACTTACTAAGCTATTAACTTATGTTTTAAGTTTTCCTTCTCCAAGTTAAGTGAAGAAGTGTCGTCAAGCGAGGCGAGAGGAGACTGATGCTAAGTACTTGATGTCCCACGTAGTAGTAGTTAGCTTAAGTTTTGTAATCATTTAAATTGTAAGTTGTACTCTTTTGTTGTAGTAGATTATTAATAAAAGGATTACTAAATTTTTTATATTATTTGATGTCCTACCACATCGTAGAAGCTTTCACTAGCATAATCACGCCTAAGATTTAAGTTAAGTGTAAAGAAGTACGTAGATGTTCTGGTGTTTCACCTCGAAATGTCGGTTCGTCGAAGTCATGTACACAATCGATACATAGAGACGTGTTTGGGATGGAGGCGTGACACCTCTACAAACGCCTAGATTTTTCTTCTCATAGTAGCCATCATGAGATAGGACACCGTTGATGCCAAGATCTTCGTCTCATAGTTTACAGAGATTCAAGGTATAACAAGAGAAAGAGAAATGTTTGAGAAAGTTGTTAAAGTTTGAGAATTATGTATTTTCTTTGCTTAAAATGTATTTGATAAGTTTATTATTTATTGATTTAAAAGCATGATTTATTTTAAAAGCTAGTCACTCGCTGAGCTTTAGCTCACTCTTTTCAAAAAAATGTTTCTTATTTTCAAGGTAGAGATCGTGGACCTTGTGCCGGACTACATCTGCTTATCTATTAAAGTATTTTGAGTTTCATACTAGTATGTCTATTGTTAGTTTTGCATATGGTCTATTATGAGTTTAGTAAGAGTTTGTAAGTTGTGGGTTGTTAGAGTTAGTCTTTGTGTTTTGTACACCAATGTGTATATGTCTATGTAATATTTGTTGAACCTTGTTGGTTATGACAGGCTACACTACTTATTTATGTAAAACTTATTTCATATTTTCATTGTCTATGTGTGCAAGTCTAATGTTTAATTAAGGGTTAAGTTTAATTTCAATTCTAGTTCTAGTAGGATCAATAGGTATTGTTAGAAGAATAGTATCTTTTGTCTTGAAGTCGTCTCTTGGACTAAGAGAAGGTAGTCTAGAAGGGGTTTTGACACATTTCAACAAATCTCAGGACAATTTCATCCAATCTCGCTCGAGATTGATGTTCTTAATGAGCCCAAATGAATGAAATCGTCGAGATTCATCAAATGAACTTAACCTACATGAAATTAAAAGCCAGATATGCAAACATCCAACTACTTATAACCCAATCACCTTAGATTTCACAACACCTCATAAGAAAACTTAAAATGCAGCCTTGAACTATCAAATCATTCAGAGTGGAATACCTCTAAAGATTAAAGCTTGAGGATGCAAAAAAAGTTTGAGGATGCAAAAATCAGTGAATCTCAGTGATTTTAAAAGCAAAGAGGTTGAAACTCCACCAGAATGAGCACTTGGTTCTGCAAAAGTGAAAGATGAAGGCTTCGATTAAAAAGTGTATTTTGATAATTGCATACTAACATCTATTTTGAATTTGAAACGATTAACCTAAATCTTAGTGACGACCTCGACCGAGATAGCTTGAGAAGAACTACTCTAATGACTTTTCAAAAAGTGTACTATTTTTAAATATTAAACCCAAAACATGTCGTTGTGGACAATTTTCCCATAATTCTCCACGTTGGTTGCCATGTGGTTTCTTTTATTTTACTTTCTTTGTTTCTTTATTTTTTTTAAATAAGCATATAAACACAATTCTTTTAGTGGTTTAACATTTCCATTGAAATCAAAGTTTTGATTGAATCGAAATACAGATAAAAGAAAAATTAGAACTCATTCAAATTTCTTGGGCCAATTGAAATTTCAGTAAGGGGAAATTTTGTTTTCTCAAATTTCTAAATTTCAAGAATATTTTGAGAATTCTTTTTCATTTTATTCATCCCATTTCAACGAGATTTCGAGAAAATTACGAGAGATTCGACATTTCAATCGATTTTTTTTAATTAACTACATTACCTCAGTTAAGTTTTTTAATTTCCAGCTTCTTATCGTACATAATTTCTATTTATACGCGTCAATCCATTTTTAAGGGATAAACTTTTGTAACTTGCTACTTCTTTTAATTTTCAGCGTTCATAGTTCAAATCCAATTTTTCAGCTTTATTTTCATTTAGAAGCTTCCATTTCTAAAAAAATTGAATTTGAAAAAAACCACAAAAATTCATATTTACATGTAAAAATTTGTTATATTTTGTAAATGTCGATAATTTCTTCATTTACAATAATTTTCTTTTATTTTTAACCTCATTCAAACTTTTTTCACTAAATTTTGAGATCATTTTATCTCAAAAATTGAATTGATACGAGTTTGGGTTTCTTTTACGCCACATCCTTAAAATATTTTAAAATCTTATAGTGTTGGTTTTCTTCCATTTTTCTTTTAGATTTATGTTCCTGCATCAACCTTCATCCAAACATTTATAACATACATCTAAATATACTCTTATTTTATAAAAATAATTATTAAAATGGCCAATTATAGTTTAAATATACCACAATTTATCAAATTTTGGTTAACTAATTATAATAATTTCTATCTATTTTCATATATAGATCTTCCATAAAATCAAGAACTCAATGTATCCATTGACATCAATATTTTGAAAATACCTTTAATAAAATTGGTAGATGAATTTAAAAGGTGAAAATGGACACTTCACTGGTTCATTTTTCTCTCACGAACCACACTAACACATACTAAGCCCCATGAGCATCAACCAACCCCATCCATCCAAATTCGTCTGTTCTAAAGTTTATCGTTGTCTTTGTTTTGTCTCGGATAAGAACAAATTACTGTAATTCGCCTCAAACAAAACATTCTATGTACAATAAGTCTCTACAAATACTGCATTCCATTTTAACAACCTAAACTCAAAGACCAAACTCACTATTGTCCCTAGAATACTCAATTGCTCCTTGAAGGACTTAATGGTTGAAATTTGATGGGCAAAGCTAGGACTAGAATTTTTGGTAGCTGTGATACTAGAGTGCTCGTGTGGCACCTATGGACAGAACGAAAAGAAAGCATGAAAAACCTCTTCAGCTAAATCCCTTTCGACACTCCTACAAATATGGCTTATTGATGAGCTCTTTCACATACTGCAACATCTTAGGGGTCGTTTGGAATGAGAATTATGTAAGACTATAATAGTCACTTCTTACTACAGTAAATATAATTTAAAATTTTTCAACTAAGGGTCCGTTTGGATTGAATTAAGAACAAAATACTTTTTAATAACACGGTTCCTTTTAAACACTTTTTTGAAAATGAGTTTAAAATATACACTTAATGTTTGGTTAAACTTTTTTATAAGTGTTTATATGTGAATTTGGTTTTTAAAGATTTCTCCAAAATAGATTATTTTATGAATCAATTTTTTAAAAATGCATTATTTGAATTTGCCAAACACTACCACTTTTTTTGAAAATAGTTTTTTGGCAAAATTAAATACTTTATAATCTAAACCAAACACACCCTAAATATAATAAAGATACTTTCAAAACTCCCAATGTACTATAATTTTTACTATTTTACCTTCACTGTATTTTTTTTTTATTTGCTACAGTGTTTATTCTTTATTTCTCAAACTAAAATAGTTTACAGCACAAACTATTTTAGTTTGAGCTCCTATGCTATTATTACGCCTAAAATAATTTACATATATTATTATAACCCAAACTAAAATAATTTACACCTCAAATACAAAAACTACTATAACCTAACTATAATAACCTAGGACTTATCCCAAACGGCCCGTCAATGATTACCAAAGATTAAAAAGCTCTTCTCATGCAGTTACCTCTTTAGAAGGGGGTTTCCTCTACCTCCAGCCCCTAGGCTATTATTAGCTTTTGATTACATATATCCTACCTGCTTCTCATTTCTTTTTTTCCTTTTTTTTTTTTTTTTGTCAGGTCCCACAACTGAATGGCTCCAACATGATGCAAACATTGAGAAAGAAAATGCTTATGCAGAACACAGTATAGAAAATAGGAAGTGGTTAGCATCTTAAAGGAGATTCATAACAGAGAAAATAGATTATTGACGCTTAAAGACAGACATGGAAGAATTGAAGCCAGACAGAACTGGAAAAGGTGCTTTTTACCAAGTTTCCAATTCTGTTTGGCTTCAAACGAAACATTTGACTAAACAGTTGAAGGTCTAGGGAAAGTATGATCAGCTGCTCATATTTTAGGCCAAAATATTGTTAATACAGAAACAAGTGAAAGAAAGGGACAACAAATTGGTCATTAGAAAGAATAGTTTTTAAACTCAGCTCATAGTCTCATACACCGAACCTAAGATGTTGAAGCAATACATATACAG
>JBBPDI010000002.1:3102565-3114276 GCA_037974545.1 Cucumis variabilis
CTTTGGATTGGCACTATTGATTTCATTTATTTATTATTTAACTTTCAAACTAAAACTGATGTTTGTGGTAGATCAGATGAGAACCAACAGGGCAGAGAGCTTACACTTCCTTTTCATCTTCTTGGTTAACCAACCTGTCTCTCTGTCCACTAAAATCTCTCTCTGTACAACCATGCTCTACTGGTATTGTTATGGTACTGTTGAGTACTTGTTGACCAATAACTCACCTTTTTCACCACATGCACCATTTTCCTTGAGAGAGATGGCTCGAAGAACTCCATCAACCTACACCCAACCTTGTATGGTTTGGGTTCGGTTGAGTTTAAAGCTTCTAATATAATAAAATTTTCAAGAATTAGGTTTGAGTTAATAAAAAAATGAAATATTTTGGTTTACTTGTTTTTTTTACAGAAAAAAAAATAACTCAGAGTAATCTAATACAGCTCAAACGTTTCCTGATATACATATTATTATTTTGCAATTGTAATTGGAGGAATAGTTTGTTTATAATGTTGTGTGATAGTGTGTGTGTGTTTGTGTGTATGTGTGTGTGTGTGTGTGTGTGTGTGTCTGTTTGTGTGTTTGTGTGTGTGTATGTGTGTGTGTTCCTTAACCATCGACCACTATTCTTCATTGTGACAATCGTAACACCGTATAGATTGTCCACAATGTTGTGTTCCATGATCTTACCAAGCATACATCAGGAATGATTGTCAATTTGTTCATATCTTTTCATAACACTCTCCTTCTAAAATCTATCTTTACTAGAAGCAAAAAACCAGTATTCACCAAAGTATTGTCAACAAATCGCTTTACTTAGTTACTTCACAAAGTCATGAGGTACCCTTGTACCTTATGTTTGAAGAAGGGTGTGAGCATAAAACTTATATTCATGTAATAAGGTAAATTAGGGATTTTCCTTTATTGTATTTTCCCTTCATTTATATCTACTTGCATTTATATTTAATCTGCATTTATCTTTGTCAGGACTGGGGGTGTTAAAAAAACCCAATAACCTGATAACTTGTAGTAATAAAAGTTATTATAACTTTTTAGATAGAATAATGAGACTAAAACATGTAATAAGTGTGTCAAAATGTGTAGCTTATTTTGTAAATTAATAAATATTTGGAAATACACTTTACATAAGTCTTCATGCCTGTTTTACCATGTACATAGTGTCTTAATGCAGAATCGTGAATAAAAGAAGAGATTAGTGAATCGTAGAGGAACTCGCACGAAGATTATGCGAGAAGACCTTGCCTAGTAAGTACAATTTCTAGGCGAGATCCACATCAGCATGCGAGAACAGTTAACTAGAAGACAAAAGTGGTAGATGGAGTTGATGTGGCTTGACAAAGACTGAATTTGGTGCTAACATGTTCAGAAATATAGAAGTTTTTCATCGAAAGTTGCATATAAAAAGGCTCTACCCCTACCAAGCAAATTACGTATGAATGGATTAGCAAGCTGGCCTAAATGGGCCAACCCTAGAAAGGGGTGGAAAGAAGCCTTTCCACCATCTGTAAAAGATCTTCTTCTTCTTCTCCCATCAATCTGTAGGTGAAAGCTTAAGGTCTGAGTAGAGAATAGTCCATTTTCCATTTCTCCTAACATGTAATGTTCATTTCTATACTTTTCATTTTTGTATTTCTTTGCAATGTATTTGTTCATATTGTAAAGTGGCCTAAGACCTAATTCTTTAATATATTACATGTTTATACCTTTTCCATCCATCATGTCTTTACTATTCATCTGTCAAAGTGTTATCTGTAGTTTAGATTTGTGATAAGTTCTTGATATGAAGCTTAGTTATAACTCTTATTGCGTTAATTGAGTTATATTCATTACTTGACCAATGTAAATTGACAACTACTTGAGAGAGCAAGTAGCAAGGACATGGTTAACGCACACAAAGAGGAGTTTAGAGACAAACTCTACCTTAACGAGATAACTTTCATCATTTGTGTCCCAAAAGGAGAACAAATGAGAGTGCTTGGCACTGAGCGGTTGTCACACTTAAAAGAGAAGCTTATAACTCTTGTAAGTAAAATCTTTTAGATATATCTTGCTTAACCAAGTTAGTCATTTGCATCCCGAAAGGCAAGCAAGTGTAGCATTTAAGACAATGAGAGGTGCTCGCCTTAATCATAAGCTAGTTAACTGAGTTTGTATCGCATCAAGTTGTTGTATGGTTTAATCACCTAGTAGCACAAAGATCTTCCCTCACTCTTTCTTTCACAAGTTAGTTCACAATTCCATCTCGCCTCAATTTTTTTCCCCTTTACAAAATCTCTAGTGTAGATAAGTAAATATAGTATAAGCTTACACTTTACTATATTGTATATATAATTCCTTTATACCGCCTTAATGAAGAGTGGACATTAGAACTAAAATTTGATATCAATTCCCTGTGTTCGACCCTAAATAAACTAGGAAACCTATTGTTTCACTTACAATTGGACAAGCAATAAGAAAACTTGTACTTAACAAAAACTAAGTATTACGTGAAGATGAGATACATACTGAGCATCTAGCATGCATTGACAATGGCCAATGACTCATCACGTAGAATTAGATACAAACACATACAATACTATTGCATACAACACAGAGTTCACAATCGCGAAACCAACAACCAAGTTTTTAGTGAGGTGAATTCATCCAAGAATAACCCGACCAACCCAAACTGTAAGGGTTATGTTGGGTAAGAGAATTAAAAAAAATGGATTGAGTTGCTGGATTGGGAATTAAGGGGCAGGTTGACCCAACCTGACTCGCTTAAGGGGTATATATACATACATACATACATACATACATACATACATATATATATATATATATATATATATATAATACCCTAAATTAACATTTGTCATTCCCATTTTGCCCCAAACCTCACGCACTCAACTCCAACCCATTCGGACTTCAGCATTCGCACTTCCTCTCTTCACATTCTAGCCTTCACAATCCCTTTGCAATCTGGTTGTCGTACATTTCGACGAATGTTCCCTTCAATCACGGTCTCCTTCGCATTTCCTCCCTTTGCCATTCAACCTTCCCTTTGTACCCAGCACAGTTATTTTACTTCCCTTTCTCCTTCGCCACACTCAGGTAAGCCTACTTTACTTTTGTTATTTTACTTTTGTCTTTTAGCATAAGTTAAATCTTAACACTTTGCAGTCTCACATTCTAAGTTCCATATTTCCATTCTCTTTATAGTCTCCATTAAGCCCACTCCGTAAGAAGAACTGGATATATATTGTTGAACTAAATAAAAGGACTGATTAATGGAAAAAAAAATAGAGGGCGAGAAGGCACCACAAGAAGAAGAGGCAGGAAAGCTACTGGAAGTACAAGAAGAGGAAGGCTTCATAAGATAGGTATGAAGACTATCAATTAGGGACACGGAGCGATGAGGGGGAAAGAATGATCAAAGTCTTTTACCGCATAGTGGGGCAGAAACTTCAAAGCCTCAAGTAAACTCACTCTCACCTTCGTCCTTTACCTCTAGTTCGATCTATTAATTAAGGGGATTTACCTCGATTTTGACCTCTGTACGGACTACTTGCTCTGATGTTATGTGTGCTCTGAGGTTGTCGATCTACTCAACTGTGAGATTTTTAATGGGAAAGCGGGCATAACCTGATCCTTCTCCTCTAACCTACGATCATTGTTCTAGTTGGTTTTTAATGATGCATCATGGTAGGGCATTCGCCAGCTATGAGAAGGCAAATTTCTCTTCATCCTGGACATGAGGTTTCCCATCTTTAACTTAATCTAAAAGGGATTCCACCAAATGTCATGGTTTCAAACTCATCTAGACTCTTGTTTTTGCTAGAGAATTCTGAAAAGATTCCACACACAATATTCTTCACGCCTTGAACTTACTAGTAGGTTCTTGAGAATGGGATGGAACCTTGTTAACATGCATTTTAAGGTATAAAGTAAGTAGAAGGTGTCTTAAGAAGGTTTAAGGTGGATTTAAGCAAGGACGAGGTGTTAACTTGTACTCATTCAAAGAATTCAATAAATAGGCCAGCTTCAATATTGAATTTCTCACAATCCACTCAAGCACATTGAGTGAAATTAGTCTAAAAAGTTTTCATTTTGAGTCTGTTTTTTATATTAGGGCTGTTGGTTTATTTTGAGGAAGGAAAATTTGTGTTTGAGTTAAAAGAAGAGAGGAAGGTCATTCTCGGGTAAAAACTTAACAGTCTTTACTCCAAGGAGGTTATAGGATGCATTCGGTTCAATCTTTTGTTGAAATTTTGAAATAATATTATTAAGACATTTCGGAACAACTTTGTAGGAGAAATTAATTTCATTTAAGTGTTGAATTTTAAGTTATTAAGCTTTAAAGTGAAGATAAGGTTCTGGCATAGTGACAAGGTTAGGCAAGATGGACAAAATTGTTATGTTATAGAGGTTGTTTTGATGTTGTTGGGAATTTTTAAGGATATTTAAGATATTTTCATGTTCAAGGGACTAAATAAGGAATAAATATGAAGTTTTTAGGTAAAGAAGAGATCAGACAAATTCATAAGACAAAGATTTAAACCTCTATTTGTGAGTGGAAAGTAATTTTGTTAAAGTAATTTAAAGCCTGTTTTCAATCATAATTTATGATAACTGTTTTAAGTTAAGTTATGAAAGTTATTTATGTTATGAAATTTATTCAAAGGATATTATTATTCAAAAGTATTTATTTATGATTACTGTTTACTGAAGTATGTTTAAAGATTATTAAAAAACAAGTTTAAGATTGCTTATTGAAAAGAATTTAAGGTTTATGGTTTACAAAAGTTTTGGTTGGAACCAAGTATCTCAAAATTACCGTAAAGGGGCAAGATTTAAAGATGCCAGGACAGGTAAGGACACTTATTTGTAGGAACGAGTAAGGACGCTTATCTCGTAGGGACGAGTTAAGGACGCCTACCTCAAAGGAGCAGGGATTGGGGATGTCCATCTCTAATATTTATGGACGAGGTGGTATCGAGTAATCTCTACTATCTCGTAAGAGTAGATACTTGAATTTCCAAGCAAAAAGAGTGACGCTTTATGTTTCTATTTTTCTAAATGCTTTAAAGTTTTCTTGTTAAGATTTATTGTTCACTGTTTGAAGGATTTAATTATTTTAAAGATTTATAAAATGTAGATAAAAAACTACCACTCACTAGGCTCGTTTACCTCATCCTTTCCCAAATGTTTTCCTACTTTTCAGGTAGAGAGTGGGTACTCGGAGTCTGAATCGCTGTTATCTGTCTGCTGAAGGATTTTCTTTAATTATAGTATGTGTCTTGTTGTATTTACGTTTAGTTAGATCCCTGTTGTATCAAGACTTTGGTTATAAAAAGATAAGTTATGGGTTCGTAAGTAAAGTTATGTTATGTCTGTATATGAACAAATACATTGCAAAGCAATACAAAAATGTTATTTATGAGTTGTGTGCTAGCTTCCATTGTTGTTCATTGTTAAAAAGATTAAAGTTAAAGGCCAGCTAGTGTCGTTCTTGAAGTGGATGATATCGATTGGCTTTACGTCACGTCACGTGCTCGGGGCGAGGTGTGACAATTGTTGTTCATTCTAGTTTCTTAACACTTTGCAGTCTCCCATGTTGAATACCACACTACCTCAAATATTTGGATTTTTTTAAAACTAGGCACCAAGGATATGGGGTCGGGTACGACGGAATCACTATTATCTAACTTTATGGTAAGTTGAATATTTTGATGGTTAACTTTTTTTTTTTTTTAACAATTTGATGGATTGTTTGAAATCTGAATTTTAGTGTCATATGTTATTAGATTTGTATATGTTGTGAATGGTTATTAGATTTTTATATGTTATGAATCTGAATTTTAGTGTTAATGTTATTATATTTGTATATATTGTGAATTAGATGTGTATGTATGTTATATTGTTTGTTGGTTGGTGTTGGAAGTTTAATTGGTGTATGTTGGTGTTGAAAGTTTAATTGGTGTATTTTGGTGTTGGAAGTTTAATTAGATGTTGGTTTATAAACTTTAGTTAAATATAATGTTGGTATTGGAAGTTTAATTAGATGTTAATTAGATGTTGGTTTCCTTTATTTTATAGATGGATAACGGTAATGGGAATTCAAGTGCTACCAATAATATTGAAATGTCTCCTCCCCTTCCTCTTCCTCCTTCCAATACAAGCCAAACTACAAAACATGTACTACCTCTACCTTCCAAGTCCAAAAGAAAGAGACCTAATAAACAAACTTCTTCTGTGTGGGATCATTTCATAAAAATGAAAGCGAGTGCTAACAATGGGGAGCTAGGTGCAACTATAACTATTGTAGCAAGGATTATGCATGTGATAGTAACAGTTGTGGAATTAGCATTTTCTGGAAGCATTGACATCAATGTAAAAAAGTATCCATATAGAGAAGATAAAGGACAAACCACTTTAACTCTTATACCTACAAATGATGGGAAGGAAGCCAATGCTAGTAATTTTGTGACTACATTGTTTAGCCAACTAGCATGTAGACTAGCATGTGCAAAGATGATAATTATGAATTCATTGTAATTCAGATTCATTGAGACGGAAGGTTTTAGACACTTTTGTAGTATTTCGTGTCCTAGCTTTGTGATAACATGTATAAATACTAGTTATTATAACCTCTTTTATTAGAATAATGAGGTCAAAACGTCTAGAAAGAGAATCAAAGCGCATAACTTATGTTGTAAATACATAAGTATTTAGATATACATCTTACATAAGTATCATGCCTATTTTACGCGATTGCCATATCTAAATGCAAGAATAGCAAAAATGAAGAAATTGGTGAGCCAATGGAAATATTTTACACAAGAGCTATGCCAGGGGAACTCATTTGGCGATTAACATCTTCAGGTGAGAAACCACGTCATCATGCAAGGAAGGTTCACTAGAAGACAAGAATGATAGTTGGAGTTGATGTGACTTCATAAAGCTACAATCGATGCTGACAATCTCAAAAGAACAAAAATTTCCATCAAAAGCTGCCTATAAAAAGCCGTCATCCCCACCAAGCAAAGCACATGGACCAGAGGGGAGGTCTGTATAGGCCAAGATCTAGAGAGAAGGGAAAAAGGAATAGCCTTCCGCTGGTGTAAAGTGTTTCTTCTTCTTCTTCAGTCATACTGTGAGTGAGAGCTTAGAATCTGAAGGGAGAGAAGTTCATCTTTCCGTTCTTTCTAACTTGTATTCTTTCCCATTCTTCTGTCTTCCATCTTTTTATTCTATGTGTAATATTTATTACAATTCATATTGTACCATGGTCGAAGGCCTACTTTTTTTATATATATTACATGTTTATACCTTTTCAATTTATCATATCTCTACTTTCCATCAGTTAATGTGTTATTGATAGTTTAGGTTGTTGATGAGTTTTGATAGGAAGTTTCGCTTATCAGTCTTATTGCATTAGTTGAGCTATTCTCATTGCTTGGTCAGCGTAAGTCGTTAAATACACGAGAGGGTAAGTAGCAAGGACATGGCTAACGCGCACAAGGAAGATTTCTCTCTTCTTTGACGAGACAACTTTCATCATTTATATTCTGAAAGGTGATCAAGTATAGGCACTAGGCACCGAGAGGTTGTTACCCTTAATCGCAAAGTTCTATACGTCACATAACTGAACTCTTTTAGATATATCTTTCCTAATCACTCTTAGTCATGTGGATACTGAAAGGTGACCATGTATGACATTTAATGACTCCAAGAGGAGCACACCTTAATCATAAGATGGTTAAGTAAGCTACATTGCATCAAGGCTATCACCTTGCTTAATCTTATTCTAATGCAAGACATTCTTTCACTCCTTCTCACGTATAAGTTAGATCACATATTCATTTTGCATCCATTCCCACCCCTTTATAGATTCTTTAGGCATATGTAAGTAGTCTTCTTTCCAATTCTTATTCTTTCAGATGTTAATTGTTTATTCTTTTATACCGTCTAATTGAAAAGTAGGTTCTAGAACAAAAATTTGATATCAATTTCCTGTGTTCGACTCTGGATCACCCTGATAAACCTATTGCTTCGCTTATACTTGGGCAAGTAGTAGAAAAATTTGTACTCAATGAGGACTCTAAAGTTATGCAATTAAGAGACACATAATGAGTAATTCGCATATAGTGATCATGACCAATGACTTATCGAATAGAGACACTAACAAAGAACCTATATCTTAAAGAGAAGAAAAAATTGAAATCATTTTTACTTAAAAGCTCTCAAAGAATTTTTCTTACTATGGACACTTAGACTTCACTACAAAATGTGAACTACATGGTCATTACATCACATTTTGTAAACCCTAGTTCTTGAACTCCCTAAAAATATTAAGTGTTATGAGGAAGCTTAGTTTTGTTACTCTCTGTTAGTGGGAAGAAGAAAGTAAAATTTAGCTAAGAAAGGTTTAACTTAGCGGCCAAAAAGGGAAAGAAGAAGATGAGCTTATTGATGTTAAAATTTGACTTAAAGTGTTAGAGAGGTTATTTGTACAAGGTGCTAGGCATTTTGTGATGGTAGGCGTTTTGGTTGGCTTAGGCAAGATGGTGTGTTAAGAACCTCTAAAGAGGTTATCTTGTGTTGTGGCAAGTATAGGCGACAAGCTTGAAGTTTTGAGTGTAGACGAATGAAAGAACCTTCATTGAGCTTGGCGAGATGATCCTATTTTAGGCGAGGAGATTGACATTAGAGGTTAGTTGGGCTGGCACACATGAAGAGCTTGCACACGAGGAGGCTGTGATTAATAAGAGGTTTGCGATCAAGGAGATTAGAGGTTAGTTTGACGAGGAGGCATTGCACTTGGTGAGGAAGAAGTGAAGGTTAGGAATTTAGCAGTGCTCCTAGGCGTTTTGGGTAGTCAATCTATGGATAAAATATTGTGTTTTGAGAGAAGAAGAAAATTCAATGGAAGTGGAGAATGACTTAACTTCTTTTTTGTCTAACAAGGATGTAGTACAAATATCCCATTTTATCAACGATTGTTCGAGATGTTTTGGTGGTTCCAATATCTATGGTGACTTCTGAATTTGCATTTAGTATAGAGGGAGGATTCTTGATTCCTTTCGTAGTTCTTTAATTCCTAGAATAGTCGAGACCTTGATATGCATCCAAAATTGGATTTGAGGCGGCTCGGTCTTAATAGATCTTCATTCACAACTTGAAGAGTTCAACTTATGAGAATATTGAGACAAGTAATTGATTACTTTCTTTGTTGTACATATCTAATGACTAACATGTATTATGCTAAATATATTTTTATTTACTTTTGTATGATTTGTTTTTTAGGGAATCTGTCATCTTCAATTCTTTTAGAATAATGAATTAGATTTGGATAAAGAGCATGATTATTATTAGTGTGAGCTTTTCTAGCACAAAAAAATATGTTATTATGCAATTCTTATGTGTTTGTGTTTTTTTTCAGACATTAAGAAGTGTGACCAAAGATTTCAAGAACATCACCCAAATCGTCATTGTCGTGGCGTACTTTGGATGCCCAGTTGGAATATTTTTTTATTAAACTTCGGACTTTTTAATGGACATTGTTTAACTTTTAACTTTTTTAATCTATTTTAAAAATTTTGACATTATTGAACTTTGAACTATCGAATGTATTTTTTAATTTTAATTGACATTCCTATTATGTGTGATTATTAATTTTTGTATAAATTTGAAATTTTGAATGTATTTTTAAATTTCAATGGACATTTCTAATTTGTGTGATTACTAACTTTTGTATGAATTTGAACTTTTGAATGGACATTTGAACTTTTGTATGAAAAGAATATAAAACTTTTTGGTTGAAAGACAATATGAAAATAATGAGAATTGAATTCTTACACTTATATAACGAATGTAAAATTAAATTTGACAAACAATATAATAATAAAAAAGGCCAACCCACCAACCCAATCTAGTTTAACCTTAGTTTTTTGGGTTGAGTTGACCCTTGAATATTGAATCAATAGGGTTCAAATTTTGCCAACCCGGTTACTTTGGGTTTGTCTATTTTTTTCCTCCAATCCGACTTATTTACATCCCTAATAAAGACACAAGTTTATTAAATGAAATATTCATAAAGCAATATTAAAAAACAATATTGAAAGTCACAATTAAAAAATTGGAAGGAAACAACCAGAACTAAAAACATAAAATTAGCATTTGGTTCATTTAATCAGTCAAGGTTAAGATTGAGAAGCCTAATGGGACATGCCCTTGACCAAGGGACCATCTTAGACAAAAAAAAATATATCTAAAAGAAGGTGCTCGTTCGAGGTCAAGGTTGATGCTAGCCCTGGTTAAATACCAAACGTGGCCAAGCTCCTCACACATCCTGACCTTATGAGGCAAAGGGCAGTCCTAATGCAGCTCCAAAATCTTAACAAAAAGGACTTAACCAATAACACTTCTAAATACATCATGATAGTTGTAAGAGAAGTAAGTCCATTTTAATACTCAAACTCCCCACATGTTGCAAAGTTACATTTTTTTAACTTAAGCATCGAAGCTAATGTTGGTGTGGCAAGCACAACAACAGTGTGTGCAAAAAATTTTAATCTTGACGCTATTTTTTCAACTACAAATTTATTGTTGTTGTCAAATAAAGGTCATATGAGTTATGCTTCTATCTAGAACTTGACTTTAAGAAAAGTTAATGAACATTGGGTATTAATAATTTTTATCCATACATTTTATAAACTTGAGCATGAAATTCTCTCTTCACCTATTATTTATCTTTGTTAGAATCCCTAGCTTCTACTTGAAATTGACTCTACTCTTCCATAGTTTTCTCACTAATTTATTATTGATGTCAATGAAGTTCTCTCTTTTAACTCCTTTGATTTTCGTTATTGTTAAAGGGAAGTTGAATTTTACACCAATGCATGATTATTTTTTGGAAATTTTTAAAAATAGTAAAATAAATTAAAATATTTACAAGATATAGTAAATTTTTAGATTCCATAAATTATAGCCAGTAATATCTGTTCCCACGAGATTTTCAGGGAAATTTGATTTGTGGAGTTGAACTAGTGTTGATATTATAGTTTTGTTGATTTGATAGGATGTAGTTCGATCTCTAGAATTTGATCCTTTGATTCTCTCTTGATTGAATGCTTATGCTTGATTTGAGGAAGTGGAGCACGTGATGTTCTTGAAGTTGGAGTCTTGAAAGAAAATCCATATCTTCAAAGGAGCTTCAGCCTTGGAGGATGGTCGACTTTAGGAGTTATAGAGTCTTCTAGCACTTGGAAGAATTCTCTCTAGACCTTCTGGATTAAAAAAAAATTTACCCCTTACAAATGAGGAGAACTCCTCTATTTATAGAGTTCTCTGGTGGGCTTTATGGACTTGAGTCTGGTTGATCCATGGACCAGACCCATGGGCTTAACTACATGGATTTGGGTTATATTTAGTCTTTGGGCTTAATTAATCTTTTTTTTTACTTAATTAAACCTCACCTGCATAAATAATATTTAATTGAACCAAAATAATTAACTTGATCCACGGTTAGGATGAAAACAGGTGGCATTATCAGAATTGGCCAATTTATGTTTTCAATTTTTGATCTGGGACACATGTTAATTTAATTAGTCCCAAATTTAATTATTTGCCCTTTTCATCATTAATTTAATAAATGATGTGGCAATTTGTGATTGGTCTCAAAATTTCTTATTCAACAAATGCCCCCT
>JBBPDI010000002.1:3123372-3137516 GCA_037974545.1 Cucumis variabilis
CTAATCCTTAAATACCAGTGCTCCTCCAATGAACAACTTGTTTATGGTCCTACCAATAAACAGAAACCCCTCTTGTGCCATAGATAGGGTAGGGCCCTTTGTTCAAGACCTGGAGACACCATTTAAGGGAACACTCATCTACTTATCCTAAAATAGGGAACACTCATCTACTTATCCTAAAATAGGGAACACTCATCTACTTACCCTAAAGTAGGGAATGAGTGAATTCCATCTTGTGTAATTATGCTCCCAGCTCTCCACTCGGTCTTGTTCCCAAAATGATAAGCTTATTAAGTCGGCGATCTAGCCACTCTCACCCGTACAAATCAAAGGACAATCCCTCGCGAACAGGAGTTCATAACACACTTAGGATTAAGACTTAGTTACCTAGGTCATCATAGTGAAATAGAAACCTCTAGTTAACGGAGTTACATCTAGTGATTACTATTTCGCGGTCCAGTCTTATGCAAACTTATTGCATAGGATACCCTCACTCGCATGTCAACTACACGAACGCATTGGATCATTGCGTCTGTATCAAATACAAAGTGAGCCGTATCCATAGTGTTACAAGGATAAGGTACACGCCTTATCTCTATACTATAGACCCTTTAAGCTGATCTCGAACATTGGTCCTTGTATGTCTCTACATACTGTTCAAGACTCATTAAATAGCTTAAGATGTTAGTTAATTGGATTTAGGTTATTAAGATAAAACTAATATTATAATTAATAACAATTATTACAATAATAACACTTTATTAATAACGGTCAATGTATTATATTTACAATCTACAAGTTTTAGGACATAAATCCCAACACCCTTGTTGTTGATACTTGCGAACACCACCACCCAACACCCTCGTCGTGCTGTTGGACTCGTCGGACGACAACCAAACTGCCACTCCTCCTCGGTCACTGTTGCCATATCAGATTTGATGGTGTTTGTGTGCAGGAGACGCCACACTTAAGAGTTCTAGCTTGCACACTATCGTTCGTTGTCATTACACTAAACCCACGAATCAAGTAGTAGCTTAATTAGTTATTCGCTCGTGTCGTTGAACTTCAGGTCGGGTTACCATGGAGTTTTGTCTCATATTTGTCTTGTACAACAGCTCTGATTACCGTGTCTCCACCGTTACGTTCTAGCCAAATTTTGACTTTGGGGTAAGATTTATTGTATTTTCATTGGGTTTCTTGTACACTTTCAAACACCCACTAAGCTTTGGATTGAATTAAACGTTACCTATAATGCTTTGATGCTAAATTTGAGTTATTGGAAGGATTTAGCTATTGTCTAGCCGAGAAGGAGCAAAATTTTGGACACGAATTTGGGTAAGATTTCAAGCTTTATGCTTTGGATCTTGAATACCCATTTAATTCCATTGCTAATATTGAATAGTCCATTATGTGGATGCTTGTTTTTGGAGTAGAAAGTCGATAGAGTGTTGTCCATTAGGATTAAGGCTACTTTTATAAATGTTTGGTAAGATTTTGGATAATTTTGGTAAGATTCATGAATACCCATTAAGTTTTGGCTTTGATTTTACAATACCCATTACATTTCGTTGTTAGAGTTGGAGTTTTGGAAGATTTTAGTCACTATCCAGCTACGAGGAGACTCAAAAATGAGCACAAATTTGGGTAAGATTCTAAGCTTTATGGAGTGGGTCTTGAGTACCCATTTAAATGTAGTTTTAATATTAAGCAACCAATAGTTTTTGGATGCTAGGAGTCGAAGGTTGAAGGTTGTTAGAGGATTGTCCATTGGGGTTAAGGCTAATTTGCTAAGTTCTTGGTAAGGTTTAAAGTGATTGTATTGAGTTTTCTTAGAGTTCATGAATGTCCATTACATTAAGCATTAAGATAAAATTACGCATGCTACTTAGGTCTTAGGGTTGAATGTTAAAGGTTGAAAAGGGGTATTCTTTTAACTTTGGAGTTTCACTTGGGTACTACTTCTATAAGATTTGAAACATAAGATGATTTAGGTGATCTTAGGAAGTGGTTTAAGGTTTTTTGTTCCTTGTTAATATAATGCGATGGTAATGGAGATAAAAGTGTACCTGCATAAAGGACTCATTAAGCTTGAACTAAGTTAGATGCTTATTCGCTTAAGTATCTAGATTTCAAGTTTAAGAGTTCATAGGTGAAAAGTTTAGTCGAGTCTAATGCGATATGAGAATTCAAAAGACTTTAGAAACATAAAATAGGTTGAGTTGGCCTTGTATGAAGTGTTTTAGAAATAGTTGCAGCCTTGTGACATGTGAAGGTAATTGATGTGACCTTAATAGTTGTTTTAGGTCAAATTGAAGTGAGAAAAGCGTATAATTTCGAGATCTCGAATCATTAATACTGAGTGGTTTATTTTCAAGTATATGTTCTTATTATAAATTTATATAGGCTATTATAGTACGCTATGATTGTTTTATAATCCATGCGTTAGAAATGTTTCAAATATGATTTTTTGTTTTCTATGAACTCTTGTATTCGAAACTGTGGTTGAACTCCAACTTACTAAGTAAGTTTTAGACTGAAAGAAGTTTTAAAAGTATGTGTTGCTGGTTAAAGATCGAAAATGATTTGAAAATGTGTTTTTAATTATAGATACCATATTTTGTCCTTCATTTTTTTCATTTATTTACTTTACTTTATTTTATTTTTATCAAAGAAATTTGAATTTGAATTTAAGTTTAAAAAAAACGAGAAAAGGAAAAATATATTTCCTCTCCCAATTTTCTCCCAACCACTTCCTCCACTTCGTCAACACTTTTTCTCCCATGATCTCTTTTTCTCTTTCTCTCATCAACACTTCTCCACTTCGTCTACCTTCTACACTCTCCAACAAAAAACTACAACTAATTTTTCTGCTTCTCTCCTCTCTAAAAAATCTACCACATTATTTCCTATAAAAAACAGAGGGAAGATTTTCTTAAATGGGACTTTTCTTCTTAGAGAGAGACGTTGAGATTCCAGATTTTCTTTTTTACTGTAAAAAAAATCAATTCGTTGTCATTTGGGAAGACAGGGAGAATTTTTTTTCTCTAAAATCATAGGTCTTCAAAAATATTTTTCCTTTCTTTTCACAATTGGATGATTCAGTAATTACTGGTATTTGTCATATTAATTTTGTTTAAGCATTGTGTTTCAAATTTATTTAGGCCAGACCGGTTTACTATGCTTCAAGTTTTTTTAGATTTATGTCAATTTAAGTATTGTGGTTCAAATTTATTGTGTCTTTAAATTTATTAGAATCACTCTATGTTTATTTATTTTGCATTCTTTTGCATATTGCGTTATTTGTTTGGCATCCTTCGTTATTTATTTGGCATGATACCTTGATTCTTCGTTATTTCTTTGGCATTTTGTATCCTAGTGTTATTTGTTTGACATATGCATTATTTTGTTTGGCATGTGCATTATTTGTTTGGTTGTTTGTGTTATTTATGTCACTATATTATTTTATCCACACCATGCATGCATATTATTTTATATCCAATGCCTGATTGTCTGCATATTATTTTATGTCACAGCATGCCTGCATATTACTTTATTTCACAGCTTGATTATTTCACAACCTATATTATTTTACAACTATTTCTTTTCTTCGATGTGAATTGAGAACCATGTCATGAAGATAAAAATCTCCTCCTCCTCCTTGTCACCCATAATTATCAATCTATGCTTAGGTTTTCTTTTCTTCGATATGAATTGAGAACCATGTCATGGAGATAAAAATATCAATTTTTTTATTTTAATATTTTGAGGTGAATAAATAAAAAAAATCATCTTTCTAAACAAAAAAAAAAAACTTCATTTTTCTAATAGCTCTTATGTCACTCATAATTATCAATCAATGCTTAGGTTTTCTTTTCTTCTATGTGAATTAAGAACCATGAGACATTTAAAAAAACCAAATAAAAACCTTTGTTTTGTAAACCCCTTTAATTTTGTTTAAAAGATAAAATTGGGTAACCTTTTTTATGGGTGTTGTAGGTGTTGACACCTTCCCTACACACAACTGACTCCTGAACCTTAAATCTGAATTTACATAGACCAATATTATTTTTTGGTGACCAATCACAACTTAATATGGTTGGTGATGACTCTGAACCTATTAATTAAATATGATTAATCATGTTTGATTCTAAACTTGAAACATAAGATATTTACGGAATAATGTTGGTGATTTCCCTAAAGGCTACGTGAATGTATTTTCGTAGCGCCATCTATGATTGTCAGGGGTGTCGGGGATGAAAGAGGCCATGACCAGAGATCCGGGAACCTGAGCGTAGGTGAGAACATAGATGAAGGATGTGATTTTGACTTCAGATCTAGATTAACCCATGGTGGGTGGCTCTATATGCATATAGAAGCAGATATGGAGATGATTATTGTGGTAGGTGCTAAATATGTGTGGGCTCCGTTTGGCCACATGTTTCACTGTGGATATGGATCACATGTGAGCTATTTCGGACCGTGTATTTAGTATGCTATCATGGTTGGATTGGATGAAGGTTGTTACTATGGTAGATGTTAAATATGTGTGAACTCCTTTTAGGCACATGTTTCCTTGTGGATATGGATCATGTATGAGCTATTTCGGATCGTATATTTAGTATCCTACCCTAGTCAGATTGGATGGAGGTTGCTATCGTGGTAAGTACTAAATATGTGTCATCTAGGTTTGTCCGCATGATTCTTTAATCATGTGCGAGCTATTTTTGGCCGTATATATAGGCGCTTTTTCATGGCTGGACTGAGTACAGGTTTATTGCCTTTACTTGTGATTCATGGTAATATATAATTTTAACATTTTAATTATTATTCTGTTATTGATGTCATATTTAAACAACTTGAAAGTATGTTTTATGAGCTTTTACTTTAAAAAACAAACCATTCACTGAGTTTTAACTCCCGTTTTCAATGTTTTCTCCCCCCCCCCCCCCCCCGCACATAAGTAGCGATCCAAGACCAAGTATTGATTGTACCTCTATCATTATTGTAGATCTTCATTTTTGTACGTATATACTTAAATTTTTGTATTGCATTATAGGCACTACTACAAAAAAAAGTTTTTCTTGACGGTTGTGGTTTCAAATATAAAATGACAAAAACTTTTATGAAAAGGCGGAGGTAGACCAATTTTTAGATTTCTTGACGTTTATTAAACGTCAAGTAATATGGCTTTTTTCCTGACATTTTAAAAATGTCAAGGAATATCTATTAAATTCTCGACGTTTTAAAACGTCAAGAATGCTTATAAATTCGATATTCTTGGCATTTTTTAAACGTCAAGCAATATAAACGTCAAGGAATATCTATTAAATTCTTGATATTTTAAAATGTCAAGTAATATCTATTAAATTCTTGACATTTTAAAAACGTCAAGTAATATCTATTAAATTCTTGACGTTTTAAAATGTCAATGAATATTTGGAGTCATTTTCTAAATTTCATGACATTTTTTAAACGTCAAGTAAGATCATTTTTTTTTACGTTTTAAAAACATTAAGTGTTATTAAATATAGGAAAATTTTTAAAAATAGCAAAATAAATTAAAATATTTGCACACTATAGCAAAATCTTGAATTCTATCAATGATAGTCTTCTATCACTATAGCATATCAATGACTATCAGTGATAGAATTTGCTATAGGTTGTAATTTTGTAAAATGTGCTATTTTTGAAAATTCTCCTTAAATATATATAGTTTGAACATTACTCTACTTGAAACTTTGGAACCATTTGGATGTTTGTGGTGAGACACACTTTGTTGTGTTGTAGTATCGAAAGTCTTCTTTTATACGTATGGAAGTGAAAATATCTTCCTTTTCAGGTTTGGCTATCTCGTATTTTAGGAGAAGTGTTGCTGAAATTTTTATAGAATCTTATTGAAAAAGTGTTTTATAAATCTTACATTTGAAAAGAATGTTTTAAGTAGTAGATTCACACCACAATCTGGTTTAGAGGAAAAACCTAGAACATGGTGAATCTTTATAGAATTTATTGAAATTTTATTAGGACATGCGTGAATCTTTTCATAATTCATTACTAACGCACCTAAAGTTTTCTTCACTTCATACATTGATGTTGGGATCACATTGGTAGCAGAAAAAATTTCCTTTAAAGTTTTCAGTAGTTCTGAAAAGCTAATATCACTCCATTAATACCTAACTTTCAAATTATACAACTTGACTAATATGGACAATTTGGTAAATTTTTTGCATCATTCTTATAATGGTTTTTCAGCATCATTAAACAATTTCTCAAATTCATTTGGATCTTTTGAATACTCCTCATGAGCAACTTCAATCATTTCATTTATACTTCCAACATCATTATTTTCATACATGTGAGTATCAAACTTAGAAGATTTTCCATATGAGGAAGAGTTAGGTAGTTGTTCGCCATGTCAAAACCAAATTTTATAACTTTCATCAATTCTATTGACATATAAGTGATCTCTAATAGTATTGCAACTTTATTTTTCACAATTTTCACATTTCAAACAAGGACAATGAATAGAGTCATCATTTATATTAGAAAATCCAAAATTCACGAAGCTTTCTACACCCAATTCATAATATTTGGATAACCTACTCTTGTACATCCATGATTTATCCATAGGTGTAAATCTTAAAAGAAGTTATTGAGTAATGGTTATCAATTTCAAGTACAATATAAAATAATACAATGATACATTAAAATAATGATGATGATGATGAGAAGTTTTCAACACCCACTATTGCAAAGAAAATCTCATGATCAATGATGATGCAATTAGCAATTTGACAAACAAAAGACAAATAGAAAATAGAAATTGGTAACATTAATTGGTGCTTTAAACTCAATGTCTAAGGAAATACAAAGTTAATTTGAAGCTTGATTCCAAAATACAAAGTTGATGAAAAGTAAAAGGGTGAAATAAAAACAAGGGCCACATACAGAAATTTTAACACTAGATGAAAAACAACAAATTGAAGTTTAATATTTCCCCTTCCATAACATTCCAAGAAACCCAACAAAAGAACAAAAGAATTTTCAACTTCACAAATCACAAAGCCATAGCGATAGCCACAGCCAACAAAATCAAAGAAATGAAAATTTCAGACTAAAACCTCTTACATGTTTTTCACCAGACACAACTAGTTCAAGAAATACCCAATTTCAGTCTCAAATTCCAAAATCTTATATATGAAAATTACATGAGAGATTACAAAATTTACCAACGTTAAATAAATATAACAAGAAAAATGAGAAGAGGAAAAAAATAAAAGGAAGAGGTAAATAAACTAAGAAGGAAACCTGGCAAGAAGAACTGGAATCGAGGAAGAAGGCAACCTGGACGATTGGAGGTGTGCGCTTGGATCAAAGAAGAGATTGGTCTAGAAACGAGCTGCCTGTACGTCTAGATTCGTCTGACGTTGAAGTTCAGACGATTGGAATCACGGTTGAGTGGCACATTAACTGACAAGTGACCCTTTTGGAATCAAGTAGATTAACGAAGTGACACACAAATAGACATTGAAGAGTCGATGAATGGTCGTTGAAGCTTGAGGTGGTGGACGGGTTGGATGTTGGGCGTGGTGGGCAGAAGTTCAGACGATTGGAATCACGACGATCGTGGCTTTCGTGGATGGAAATTTTGGGGAAAAAATTTTGAACTCAAGGGAAGAATTCGTGAATGGAGAAAGGAGATGGGTAAAAATTTGAGAAAAAAATAATTAACGCTTTTTAGAAATCTTGATGGTTTTTATCTGTCAAGTACTTAATATAAAAAATAAAAAATTATACATTTTTTTACTATTGGTTATTTTTGACATTTTTTTTCTACTTCACATTTTTAATAAAAATTGTCAAGAATATCAAAACTGTAGACGTCAAATATTGTCAGTTTTGTAGTAATGAACTCAAAGAAATCACAAACAATAATGAAGTCCCTCTGAACCTAAACCCAAATGCCACCCCTGAAGAAGAACATCCCATCCTGATAGTCCATGATGTAGACAGACCTATCAAAGATTACGTATTACCAAACTTGTATGACTTTAATCTTGGTATCGTCTACCCCTATTTGACGATAATGTCATGTTTTAGATGAAGCCAATCATGCTTCAGATGCTATGACTGTTCTTTAGTTATAGTATTTGAGTATTGTTTAGTTTTGTTTAAGTTGGGTGATTTTCATATGAGTTTTTTGTGCTTTTAGGTTTGACAAATCCCCCTATCTTTTCCTCATTGTGATTAAGACTATTGTTTTATTTTTAATTTTTTAGTTTTATGTTTATATATTGGAGCTTTGTTTAGATTCCTTCAAGGTATTCGTAGGTTGATGTGAGCTAAATTAGGTTCTTTAAATGTCTCTCATGGTTTGTTATACAATATGAGTTAGGTGCTCTTGAAAAAGCGTGCCGGTTTGAAGCATGCTCTTTTTCTCTTGTTATTTTGTTATACATTTCAAATTTGAAGCATGCTCTTGTTTTCTTCTTTGCTTTGTTATACATTTCAATTTTGAAGCATGCTCTTCATGTTGTTTCTTATACAAAATGAGTAAGGTTTTTTTTCATTTGACAAGTTTCTTAATGAGTTTGGTGCTTTTAGGTTTGACATGCCCCCCTCCATCTTTTCCTTTTTTGTGATTATAACTATAGTTTTGTTTCCTTTTTAAGTATTATATTTATGCCCTTCACTGTCTTGAAAGAGTCAGCCCCACTTTCAGGTTGCCGTACTTGTTGCGGATGATGATAGAAGTAGGCCTTTTTTATAAGAGGACTATCCATATTCACGTTAGGAGCAAAGTTCATTAAGGAATTACTAATGTTTTTAATAGTTTTTAGAGAGTCATTCGGGGCAGATGAGTGGAAATCTTTCTATTTCAAGAAGAAACTCTTTCCCATGCCTGTCGGCCTTCCTTCTCTCTCTCCCCTCTCTATCTTCGAAAAGAAATATGGAGATAGTCATCTTTGTGATAGTTTTTCTTAATGTATTTTAGTTTTGTTTAGTTTCGTTTGAGGTTATGTGTAGATTGATGAGCTAACTTACCGTTGATGAGTTTATTTGAAGCATGCTCTTTTTTTTTTTATGAATTTATATGGTTGTGCACCCCCATTTTGAATAGTGCGTTGTTGATTCCTTCATAATAGAATTAATGTACTTGTCCACCAATTTGTGTTTCTTATGGTGTTTTGTTTCGTTATATATGTGTGAGTCACTTTGATTCATTTTGTTCAATTCTTTTATCCTTTTATGCTTACATATTTAACTTATTTATTTGTCAGATTACAAGCTCTATCCCAAATTACTTAACACAACTTAAATAAAACTTAGGGGCATTTCTAAAAATAGCAAAATAAATTAAAATATTTAAAAGTTATAGCAAAATTTTGGATTCTATCAATGATAGTATTATATCATTATAGTATATCAATGACTATCAGTGATAGAATTTGCTATAGGTTGTAAATGTTTTGTAAAATTTGCTAGTTTTGAAAATTCCCCTAAAACTTAACTAAATATCACGTAACTGAAATTAAATCAACTTCTCTTATTAATTCCAACCCGACGGTTTCTACAGCACAACAGGGTATGATACAAACTTTTTCTCAACAAGAATTGAACAATCAAATGCCGAAAGTCTTCAAAGTCTCTGACCTTAGCTCCAACAATTGTTTACGTTCCCAGTCTGATCGTCTAGGTCCTTGACCGATCGCTTAGACTTGATCACTTACCCTTTGAAACACAATCACTTAGCTACCTAAACGATCACTTACCTGTCTACCCAATCACTTACCTTTCTAAATGATCGCTTACCTCATGCAACCTGGAAAGGAAAAACTTAAATATAAGGACTTAGTAGGTGATGCTTTTAAAAACCTTTTACGAATACAGTCATAAATCATTTTCATATAAACACAGGCTCATTACATAAATTCAATAACGCATTCAAATTATAATACACATTAGTTTCACTCATTCCTTTTACTAAGACATGAACCATTCTCATGCATGAACTATTGTGATGGTCTTTTCATCAACAACATCCTTGAGAATTTCCAAGTTCATTTCTTATTGCCACTACAATGATCTGTGGCATTCCTGACATCGTAGCGCGTCACCCCCAATAGGAAAGTGCATCGGCCAAGGCTATGTCGACGTCATAAATGTTGTCGGCTAGAACGTTGGCAGTATTACTTCAGGGGAACTTTTTCAATGCACTAAAGGGACAATGTCGAAACAACCTCATCCCCAACATAGTCTATGACGACGTGTGACAGACGTTGGCAATGGGCTATACCCAGTGCGACCTATGAGCGTCAAAAGTAATTGAATCTTGACGGAATGTTGGAAATTTTTTCCCTTAATGCTTTTCCACGACATCGAGGGAAACCCCTAGACCGACGTAATATCTGCGTCGAAATTTCCCTTTTATTATTATTATTATTTTTTTTTATTGTTTATTTATTTTGTTACCGTGAGATATTGTTTTCGGTTCTACTTTGGAAGGAAACAAACATAATTTATGACAAATTATTAAAATAAAAAATTTGCAAATTATAAATTAAAATACGAAATACAAATGTCTAATAAAGATTACAATTAATACTGTTCAAAAGGAGTATATTAAAAGAAAAAAAAAACTACATCAATCTCCTAAAACATTAGGGATGCCAAGAGAAAGAAATCCAAACCTACAATTAACATAAAAGTACAGTTAGATATATATCATAGATGAGAGATTAAATGAATTAAAAGTTAAAAAATACGTACCCCAAGCATCTTCATGGTCCTTTCTGTGCTTGAATCATCTCCTCAATCATCTTCCTCATCTCTGCCATTTTTTTGGTGCCTATCACGCTAAGCCGAGATGACGACGAGCTAGACCAAGAGGGGACAGAGTCGATCTCCCGAGATGGTGAAATCAGGATCTTCATATGCGATCCACGAAGTGGTTTTTTTCTTTGCTTCAAATCTTCATTTTTGGATGTTATTCAATGACCTCCATATATATTTCCATGATATGAGGTATTAGAAATTTGAGATGAGAGTCATCCCTCTCCCATTGGTTAGCGGCATCCCTTTTCGGAAGACGATTGAGTTTGCCCATCTTTTGTTCCATTCTCAAGTCCCTGAACTCCTCTTCCCTTATCCGTTGTTCTTCAATTTGATGGTTAGCATCTTCAAGCCTATCGTTTAGTTCACTAACCTCTCTAGAGTGAATCTCATAAGAATGAAGAAGAACTGGAAGCAATAGTTTTCCAAAATTTGGGCTTGGGACCCCAACTAAGACCCTTTGAGTAGTCTGGTTGCCTACGTAACATAATCTCGCATATCTCATCTTCAGAGAGTGATTACAAAACCTCTAGGATGGGCTGAGACTAAAGTTCCAACATTCAATTTTGCACCATACAAGTTATAAAGTTGTGAGATGACAATTAAAAGTATAAAGTAAAATAAAAAGTTTACTTTCCTAAACTTATATGGACAACCCCTGTCGTAGGCGAAACGAACTCGTTAGTCCTACTGACGTGTGTTTCTCTGAACAACTCGACATGGTCCACTGGGCGACCGCGTTCTTCAGCGAGATCGTGTTGTCATTGAAGGAATGACTTGGATCTGCTTCTGTGGTTGTAAGGTTGCTGCACTAAGGCAACCTTGTTGATCCTTGATTACACCTACATTTAAAGAATCAAAATGTTACATCCGAACAAAAAAAATAATTACTGCGCTATAGTGCAAATCTTCCACGCGATTGACCAATATCGTCGGTGAGTGCACGTGCTTCTTTAGGGTCGTTGAACTGCTTTAAATGTCGGTAGTTGTCTCTCC
The DNA here is from genome assembly GCA_037974545.1 of Cucumis variabilis. Classification (NCBI taxonomy): domain Eukaryota; kingdom Viridiplantae; phylum Streptophyta; class Magnoliopsida; order Cucurbitales; family Cucurbitaceae; genus Cucumis; species Cucumis variabilis. Next base: position 3,135,202 of record JBBPDI010000002.1, read on the forward strand.
TAAATTCCTTCCACGTGTTAAGCATTTGATGCTTAACAAAATGAGTAAGGAGCTTGATCACAAAAATCGAGCTTGAACAAGCGCTACAAAAGAAAAATAATAAAGAATTAGTTTTCTACATATGTAGGTTTAACGTTTATGTTGAGTAATTTACAAACTTACTTGCAGGCCGCCTTTGACAACCTCGATGTACTCTGGAGGTACATCGGCCCACTTGAGGGCATTGATTGAAAATATGTTTGTGTTAACACATTGATGGTGTAGCTGAACTGAATGGCATGTGGTGAGATGGACCTGTCCCCTCATAGGGAGATCGATATAGAGATCTTCCGTGTTGTTGTACGTACTGCTCCAACTCCAAGTTTTGAGAGTACTAATCTCTCCTCGAAGTGAAAGTGGGTTGAAGGACATCTACAAAAAAAAGAACACTATATAAAACAAAAACTTAATTACCAATTCAAGTGTTTATGTAACGAGACTAACTTAAAGTGTCACCCACTAATGACGATCCTCTCGCGCTTGTTGAACACATCATCCAACTCTAAGAAAAATATATACTTTTAGTTCTTGTATTTTGAAGAACAAGTGCTTTAAAGAACAGATTTAAAAGGTCTCTTTAAAAAAATCATTTTAATTTTCTACTCATTTTTTCCTTGAAAAAATATTAGATCACAAGCTAAATGGAGCCTTAGTTTTGAAAAGTAAAGTCTATAATTATCTACCATTCCAAAATTTCTTGCTTTACTATCTATTTTCACCTATACGTTAAAAGAATAAAAGAATAAGTAAAATTTTGAAAACTAAAAAAACAAATTTTAATTTTTAGAATTTTATCAAAAACTTAACCTTTTTTTTACGTAAGCTTTGAGAGAACATGCTTAATGTCAATTATTGTTGGGTTATGGCAATTAATGGCATTACAAAACCACCTAGAGTTAATTGAAACCTTGCATGTCTAATTGCAACAACTACACCTCTAAACTTACCATTGTAATTAAATCTCGGCACTAATAAAATGTCATGGTAAGGTTTTATAATTAACTGCAAAAATTACATAAAGATTGAGGACAATTGATCAAATTTTACATTTAATTGTAATTTTCTTAATTGAAAAAATCCTTGGGACTTTGATGGAAGTACTCTTAATTTCAATTTTATGATTATTTAATTCCTAAAATTTTAATAATTAACAATTTGATCCATTTACTTTTAAATTCGTAATGATTTCAACCTTATCCCAAAAAGTTACTATTATGATTTAATTAATTTTGTTAAATATGAAGATTGACATAGGCTTCTAAACTCAAATTTATTTATAGACTATAAAGAGTAGGTTGTTACAAATGGTTACTTATCAAAGTTTAAAAGTATAGAGACATGGCCTTTCAACCCTAAGCCTCAAATTCACAAAACAAGCTATGATTTAGGAGTTTCATAGTTTCACTTTGGTATTAAAACCTTCAACATTTAAGTGAGATTAAGCCATCAAATCTTTACTTCACTTGCCATTAAGCCTCTCAATAACAGAGATTAAGCCTTGGCTGCCAAATTTTCCATCTCCATTAGCCACCATTGCAGAGAACAATTGCTTGGTCAAAGCAGCTCCTGGCAACACTACAGCCCTCTCATCTTCCCCTTCTTCCACAACATCCACACCCATTCCTAAATCCTTCACCATATACACAGCAAACCCACCAGGCCTAAAGTCCCTTCCTATCATCCTCTCACCAAACAGCTCCATTGCCATTGACACTGCTGCCACTCCCCTCACAGCTTCCACAAACTTCTTCATGTCCACCCCCGCTCGCTCCGCAAACACCAACCCTTCACTCAGCCCCAACAAATTCGCCGATATTGGAAATTGGTTTGCTATCTTGCAACTCTGCCCACACCCAGCTTCACCTACATATGTTACTTTCCCCAACACTTCAAACAAAGGTAATAACCAATTCACTACCCCTTCATCTCCACAACCAAAAATGGCTAACTTTCCATCTCTAGCCCCAATGTCACCCCCCGACACTGGTGCGTCCACAGCCCAACAACCTGCAAAGAATATTAAATGATTAAACATAGCATAGAGTAACCCATCCGCCTAAAATTTCAGTCATGTCAACAAACTCTAGTAATTCAGTGGAATAAATTTTAACACGATCTTTTGCACGAGCAGCGGTAAATATGTCGCGGGCAAGAGCGGGGTGGCTACTAGTGGTGTCAACGATGACGCCACCAGGATTCAAGCCTTGTAGGATCCCATTCTCGTCTAGGACATTTTGTCGAACATCTGATGGGTGACCCACCATTGTGAAAACAAT
>JBBPDI010000002.1:3206967-3217858 GCA_037974545.1 Cucumis variabilis
GCAAAAGAAGATAAGGAAAAAAGGGATGCAATAGACACAAAGAACCAAGCAGATTCTGTTGTGTACCAGACTGAAAAGCAGCTGAAGGACCTGGGAGACAAAATTGCCATATCGGTTCGAGATACCGTAGAAGCTAAGCTAAAAGAACTTAAGGATGCCATCTCTAATGGGTCGATCGAAACTATAAAAAATGCCATGGCTGCACTGAATCAAGAAGTAATGCAGATGGGGCAGTCCCTCTACAGCCAGGCAACAGCCTCTAGTGCTGGGACTGCATCCAGAACACAGTCTACTTCATCGGGTTCATCTGGAGAAACTGATGGGGATGTCGTTGATGCAGATTTTGTTGATAGTGAGTGACTTGAAGCAGTAGAATAAGACTGCAAGTACAAGCAGCTTGGCTTTTTACCAATTTTGAATTACTTGGTCTTGAAAATATCATGTGCATATGTTGTTTAGAGTTTAGATGATTTGTATAGAAAGCACGTAGTTTTTGAAAATTTTCTTAATTCCACGAAGATGATGTCATTTGTTTACCAAATTGTTTCATTAACCGTACGTAGTATCTAATATAATTGCATCATTTCAAATTAAGAAAATTACAAAAAGGAGATTGTTAAGGTGCATTTGATGTTTTTCCTTCCATTCGTAACCCACCATGTCAAATATGGTGAGCCTCTTGACACTAAAATACGAAAGGGATTATCAATAAGACCATGTGGGATATTCAAAGAGATTGTAGACCATTTTAGGATCATTTTGTTATACTTTGAGATCATGTTATGTTATTATATGTTAAAACAAATGGTTATGTTATTATATGTTAAAACAAATGGTGTACTTTAGGCAAATCTAGATCCTTAGTCTTTCCTCTGTGAGTACAAATTTTTTGTATTCATTCTTGCATCATTTTTCTAAGCAAATACATATCGATATTAATAAAATAGTCAAGCCATGCTATTCGAGCAAAGACTTAGATCTAGTCACTCTCTTCCTTAGCTCTAACCAATTGTCAAATTAGCTTCGACCAATCAGAAGACACCCATCGATGTCACCTAGCTCTGTGGAAGATCTGCATTTTGCCTCGCTCTGTCAGATCTGCATTCTGCCTCGCTCTGTCAGAAGACTCATAGATATGTTGTTCTTAGCTTCACTTAGATTCATGTTTCACTTAGTTATGAATATCGTTTTGCGTTTAACTAGTACCACAAATTCATAACCTGCACATTCGTATCACAAACTAGTCGTTCCACCTAGCTTAAGGAAGGTTCGGTGCTACCTAGCTCCTCCGCAACGTAAAGATCCGCAGTGACAAATCTGTTTTGCTAACTATAACCTAGATCGTCGTTCAGTGTTCGACCGTGTTATAGGGAAGATATGTCGTCATAGATGTGTTTTGCTCACTCGAGGAAATTCGCTATCACAGATTTATTTTGCTTGTTATGACCCTGTTTTGTCCGTCGTGCCAAATCTGCCTCTTGCATAGTTCTGTCGTCTTCAAACCAGATTTGTTCATAGTGAAGTGTTCATATACCTCAAGTGCAGTGTTCAAATATCTTCTGTTTGATGGAAAAGAATACATTTTTCATCATATTAATACTCTTCTTGATAAGACCAATTATCTTTTAATTAGATGCAGGTTTTGGCGCATTATTATTGATGATATTACTAAACCAACCAAACTGTACACTTAAGATGATAGTAAGTTCGATGAATGATTGGAATATCGGGACAGTAAGAATCACTAAATTTTCACTTGGCTCATTACTATCAATTACAAAGTAGTCTTATTAGTCTCATTCATGAGACTGGTCAATTAATCAATGAATATTTAGCGCCCTTCAATCCATATGGATTCAACTAAATCAAGCAAAATTGAGTCAAGATCATCTTTGCCTTTGTAAGCTTCTAATAGGACTTCGACTCAAATACGAGTATGTTCGTTCTGCCTTGTCACACCATATTCCCTTACTCTCGTTGTATGCAACAATTCAAGAAATCTTATTTGAAGAAAAACGACTTGGCATTATATCTGTCACACCTCATCTCGCACACGCCCTTGCTTGGTATAAGAGACGTGATATGACTTTGAGTATCCTTGACGTGTTTGACGCCTAAGACACTCAACTTGAGGTCCTTAAGTTTTGTTTAATCGCTTGGCTTGTTAAGCTTAACTTAGAAAGTATACTTTAGGCGATGAACAAACTTGATACAATAGGGAGTAATCAAAACTTAAACTTTTATTACTCAAATCACAAGTTCTATAACCAGCTTTACAATACATAATAGAAATACATAAGTACAACAATTTATCTTTAAATTAAAACACCTGGTTACTCTTCTCACTTAGCAAACCGTTCATTCTTTTTCCCACTTGGCCTTAATGCATGTAACATGGAAGTTAAACTTTCAAAACGTAAGTCTAAAAGACTCAGTATGGTTTTAGAAATCCTTTTCACGAAATATCTTTCGTAAAATTTGTTTCTCCAAATACCAAATCATTTTGCATAAACACAACTTTTTGCAATAACATATCATTTTGCTTATAGTCACATAAGTTCAACATTTCACATAAACACACATTATTCAATAATCATTCCTTTCACCAAGGATCTCGAATCATTCTCTACGTTATGTCTCATTACTTCACGTTTAGACTATCGTGACAATAGCATCTGAAAATATACAAATTCATCCTTGTTTCTTAGATCGAAGAGCAATGCACATCTTTTATACATTATCCCGCCTCATCTCATCATGCATATCTTTTATACGTAGATGTCTTTACTTTTTATGTGCATATAGTAGCTAGCTCATTGTTAGGAAGTAGACTAATGGTTTGAACACCATTTCATAAACATTGATACATATAAAACATGTTTTCAAACATAATAAAACATGCTTTAAATATAGTATAAGGCTTACTTAGAAATCTCTTTAGAAACATTCATGTTGAAATCATCATTTCAAATTGTAAAAGAATTTTTAAGAAAGCTGAAAATCATTTAAATACTTTGAAGAAAACACTCAAAATACTTAGTAACTTAAACCCAAAATGCTCTTCTTCTTCCTCTTCTTGCGTAGACACTTTAGCAGCACTTCAACCCTTAAGTTTTCTCTTAAATTTTGCAAAGTAACCATCCTTGATAAATTGGGTGAAGATCCCTATTTATACTACTTCCTAAACAAGCTTAGTCATCCTTATATCCTTGTTAGCCCACTAACTCCTACTCTTAGTGGTGTACATGTAGGCTTAAGGTTTAGCTTAATTATCCTTAATTTAATCTCTGCATGTGGTCCATTAAACACATTTAGGAAATTTCTAGAAACTTTTCCTTCTCGCGTGGTATCTTAATCACATAGTCATACTTAAACTTCGAAAGTCTTGCCGCCTAACCTTTCATGTGAACTACTTAAATATCAACTCTTATCACCTAATTCCAATCAAAACGCCTTTTCTTAAATACTTAGTCAAATTTACTCCTTAACTTAGGTACGAGTTTCATATTATCCCTTCTAGAAAACCAGTTGTTATTTTAGCTCGCACTTAACCACACAATAATTATGGAACTACATTTTGTAAAAATTGTAAACTTCCTGGCCATAAATTTTTTTATTGTCTAAAAATTGAATGCAAGTATTGTCACAAGCGTGGTCATATTCTAGATAATTGTCTCACAAGGCCATCAAAACCTCCAGGTTATACTAAGAAGCCCAAGAATATTACTAAAACTAGTTCCTCTGCTACTGTTGCCACCTTACTTACTGACCCCTCCTCTTCCCAAGTTCAGATAAGTGATCTTCAAAGCTTATAAATCAATTAATTGCATCCTCTTCTTCTGCTTTTGCATGTTATAATCACATGAATTCTGACTTTTTCCTTATGACTGCATCTACCTTTACAAAATCCTTTCCTTCTATTTATGGTGCAAATGGTAATTGTATGACTATATCTCATGTTGGCACAATTGAGACTCCCACTTTTGACTTTCCCAATACCTATTATGCTTTGAACTTGACCTTTAATCTTGTATTAGTGGGGCAATTGTGTGATCTTGATCTAACTGTTTCTTTTTCACCTAATGATTGTTATGTTCAGAATTCGTAGACAGGACAGATGATTGGTACGAGTCACAAAGTGAGAAGATTGTTTGAGCTCACTTCGCTTTGCCTTTCATCTTGCTTATCTATCCCTGCCCTAGTCACTTACTCTACTATGTATCAGTGGTATCTTCATCTTGGTCATGCTTCTATTGAAAAACTTTTTCATTTAATTCTCTTAAAAATTCAAATAATATTACAAAGTTTGTTCATTTGTTTGTTTAAATTGCAAACTAGTCAAACAACATGCATACCTCTCAACAAAATGGGTGAATAGAACGTAAACATTGCCACATTCTGGATTTTGTTCGTGCCTAACCGATAGGTGTTTCAATGTAGAGGTCATTTACTAAAAGGAAAGATGCAATAACAAAAAAAAAAAAAGAATATCAATCAATAATATGCTCTCAATTGGATAGTAAAAATATCACAACCTCAAACCCTTCAAAGAAATATAACTCGATCTTACAACGAAAAGAATGTAGTTTAGAGTAAGAATGGGATTGAACCTAAAGGACTGTGAAAAGTTCTATACAATTCAAGATACGAAAAAGAATTAAAGAATCAAAGAAGTTTATGTAACTGGGGGGTTTATGGTAATCAAACAAGAGATTAAAGAAAGCAATTAAATGTTTTTAAGACTTTTTGGAATTGTGATTAGCACAACCAAAAGAAATTAATTCTCTCAAAGGATATAAATGGGAATGGAATGTTCTTGTAATTTTCCTATCATTGAATAGTGAATTCATTGTTAATTAATTTAACCGTCAACCAAAAGGATGAAGAAATAATTGTTCTATAATAATGAATCAAAAAATACATCAGAATTTATACTAATTTCAAAGAACATGCTTTCATTTGAGTGGTTTCCACAAATTCTTTTAAAATTGCATAGAGATCCTAGGCTTCAATAATGTTGAGACTCTTAAGAGCAAGGAGCCTCTATCTCAAGAAAGACTACTTGGGTAAATTCACATTGAAAATTGATGAGAAATCAATAGGAATAGACATGCTAAAGATTTATTCAACAATATGTTCTCACAATCATATTTTAAAATATGCATTTAGCATCTATAGTAATTAATCTTTAATTCATGCATTTTTGGATGGCCAAACCAACAAAACAAGAATTATTTACAAAAATCAAGAAAGGAATTTACCCAAAGATCAAATTTCAAAGATTGCATTCTAAAAAAAATTACAAAGAACACCCATTCCCAAGAAAGTTACTTTAGTTGTCCATAGTGTTCAAAGTAGCCTCAAAGAATTTTACAATAAGATTTGAGTCTAATTTCAATAGAAATAAAAAAAAAAATGAATTGCCAATCTAAATTTACAAAGTAAAAATGGGCTTATTTAGGTCGGATGGTAGGCAAAGGGCGCATATGAGCTATTTTTTCCTCTAGTTTGTAATGCTATAGTGCTTGACCATAAATGATTCGAGCACTGTAGTGCGGCTTCACTTGTAACCACTACCTTTTCTACCCCGTGCTTCGACACTACTGTGTTGGGGGAGGCACCCGACTTTAAAAAAATTACACAAATGCCCTTCACGATGCTTTGGCCTATTTTTGCTCATTTTAGCTTCGAATTAAACGATTTTCATTGCGTTAGACTTGTTGAGATTTCTAGATCATTATCTCTTATAAAATGGTAGTTTTAATGAATTAAGTGGGAAATAATGGGAGAGCTAAGCTAGAAAAAGTAAGTCAAATATAATCCTAACACTAACTTCTTTTTTCTTTTTGTCGTGAGAAATTTTAGGGTGAGACTGTTCTTAATTCTATCTATACTATAAAATGTCTTTTTTCTTCGGTCCTTCACAACATTTCCCCCTTTGAAAAACTATATGGTACTGCGACGTAATCGCATAGTGAAGTGGTCGACCTCCCCGTTTATTTAATTTCAATAAATAAATAGTTTTAGAGTCGCCACCAACCATATTAAGATGTGATTGATTACCCAAAGAGAAAAAAAATGGTTTGTGTAAATTCATGTCATGAGATTTAAGTTCGGAAGTCAGTTGTGTGTAGGAAAGGTGTTAGCACCCTACAACACCCATAAAATGGTTACCCAATTTTATCTTTTAAACTAAATTATAGGGGTTTACAAAACAAATTTTTTATTTAGTTTTTTTTAAATGTCCCATGGTTATCAAACCTAAGCATGAATTGATAATTATGGGTAGCATAGGAGCCATTAGAAAAATGAAGTTTATTTTTGTTTCAAAAGATATTTTTTTTATTCACCTTAAGAATATTAAGATACTAAAATTTGATATTTTAATCTCTATCATAGGTGTCTAATGAGAAATTTCATGTATATAATAATTAATAAATTCATAGAAAACCCTACTAAGTCCCATTTAAAATATGAAATATGCTTATAATTTTTAAAGACAATCTATTAATTACATCTCAAATGGAGAAATTTTAGGTATTCATGGAATTTAAATTATAAAATCCATAAAAAACAATACTTTTCTCCAATTTAGACTTTTATATTTAAATTGAAAAAAAATAATAATAATGACAAAATATTGTGAAATTTGAGAAATACGTATTAAGGTAATATGTTGAGATAAAATAGGACAAAGAGATAAAATAAATACGTACATAACATGAAGAATATGCAAGATGCAGGATGCAAAATAATTAATTAATGTAGACTGCATGATGTCAAGGTTAAATAATTAATTAACGCAAAATGAGAGGGTAATTAATTAATGCACAATGCAGGATGCCAAAGGGATAATTAATTAATGCACGATGCAAATAATTCGAATGAATAATTAACACAGGCCAAATGATATTAGCACATGAGGCCAAATGGATGTCAAATCAATAATTATTTTGTCGAATGAATAATTAACACAAGATGTCAAATGAGTGTCAAATAATTAAAATGATGCAAATAATTAAACCATGATGCTAATTATTTAATTAATGTAAATAATGCAAGATGCCAAATAATTAAAACATGCCAAGATGCTAAATGGGTGTCAAGTAATTAAAGTAGGTCGGCATGCTAATTAATTAATGCAAGATGAAAATAAATAACACACTAGTCAAATGGATGCCAAATAATTATGGCAGGATGCTGATTAATTAATAATTAATTAATACATGATGCAAATAATTAGAGGATGGATGCTAAATAATTAACTCAAAATGCAAGGTGCTTAAAATTAAGAAAATGGGTGCGGTGCTAATTAACTAATGCAGACACAAATAATTAACTCACAATGCAATGTCAATTAAAAAATTAGTGATTAATTAATATGCTAAATGGAAAATGGGTGCTGCCAAATACAAGATGCTAATTAATTAATCAAATAATTCAAATGTATAATTAACACAGTATGTCATGGATAATTATTAAGACAGGATCCCAAATAGATTCTAAATATTATACAGGAGGCGAAGTGGATGCCAAATAATTAAAATTAATAGGCGAAGTGGATGCCAAATAATTAAAATTAATAGGCAAAATGGGTGTCAAATAATTAACATAGATGCAAGAATGTAAATAATTCAAGGGGAAAATTATTAATTAATGCAACAAATGAAGAATTAACACAGACCGCAAATGGTTGCCAAATAATTAATGCAATGGATCATCAACCATTAAATTGACTTAAATTAAAAAACTTACCTCGCAAACAGGCTTGCCCTAAAAGCTTCTTTCTTGATCCTCTCAAATTCTTCCAAAATACCAACAAATAAAAATACATTTTCTCTAAAAAATTTTTTAAGAAATCTCTACCCCAGAAAAATTTCCTCCTTCTCCTTTTATAGGACAAGGTTAGATCGTTTTATTTTTAGATTAACAAGTGAAGTAAAGACTATGGATAGAAGGTGGGAGAAAGTGAGAGAGTGAGAGAAAGTGGGAGAATAGAAAAGTATGAGTGAGGTGACGAAGGAAAACAAAATTAGGGAGATAGTTGAGAAAAAATAAGGAGGGAAAACAACTTTTTATTTTTTAAAAAATTTTGTTTTTGTTTTTGTTTTTATCTTTTAAAACATAAATTTAAGGTTTAAGATTTAAACTTTAAAATTAAAATTAAATTCAAATTCAAATTCTTTTATAAAAAAATAAAGAGAAATAAATAAATAAAATATTAAAAAATGGAGGACAAAATACAGTATCTACAGGTACTCCTCTCAACTACTTTAATCTTAAAATCTTTGGTTGTGCATGTTTCTTTCTCCTTTATCCACATGAATATACTAAACTATAACCTCAGGCTCACCTTTGCTACTTCCTTGTCTATGGAGTCGAGCATAAAGGTTATTTGTAGATCATGGTAATGCGGTAAATATTTTAAAAGCTTTGCAACACCCGTCATCATCTCACTTGTGTACTCAACTCCGAGGTCATGGCTTTGAAACTCACTCAATACAAATAAATTTCAAATTTTCCTAACAAAAATCGATGTCGTTTTGATCCTTCTTTGTGCGTCCTCTACGTTACCGGTTCGAACTCCACCAGAGGCGAAATTAAAATTGGATTTATTCAAATTTCGTGTCCTCTTGACACACCATATTTCATAATCTGGTAGCACATGTCTCCTCCCCACCCGAGTTCGAATCTTCTCTCTATTATTTTATTTTATTTTTATATTTTCAGAGTTGCATTTTCGTAATTCTTTTGCAACTATCCAAAAAATAACTCTTCCATCAATCTAAGTGCGGATGGCCTTGAGGTTCCAAGTTTGTGAGCAGTTATTTCCAAATCTTTTCTAAATATACCCATTTTCTACCTAATTTCTAAACAATTCACTGTCATTTTCTACCAAAAACTCTCTCCAATTCATTTTCTCCATAATTTTTCATCTTTAATCTTTTTTCTGCCATATTTTCTTCCAAATTAATTATGAAATGTTCTTAAATTCTCATGGAGAAGTAAACACCAATTGAGGTAAGAGATTGGTTGTGAATTTATTTTGAGGGATGATTTTTTTACAAAAATTCTATGTAATTTTCTTTCTTGAAGTATCTTAATCTCTTGATTAGTTCACAATCTTAAATTTCTTGATATTTATTCTTGATCAATTTTAGTTGTATGCAATGTACAAATCTCAAACAAATAAAAAATTAAATTTTTCTTCATAATTCTTGATCTATTTTAATTCTTGATTTAAATCTTGATTCAGATTGTCAGATTTGCTCGATTTCTCTATAATTTGTATCCAATTACATTTTCTTTCTTGGCTAAATAATTCTCTTAAATGCAAATTACTATCTAATCCATAAGCATTCAATATGACTTAATTTTTGAAAAATTAAAGAAATCTTGCTAATTGATCTTAATTTCAATTCTAAGCATCAATTTATTGGCATATTAATCAATTTATTGGCATATTAATTAGGCAGTCTATTATTTTTTCTAATTTCTTGAATATAAGTTCTTGTCCTAATTTTTTTTGAACAACTAATGTATAATTGAAGCAATTTCTTCCATGCATTTGTTGATTCTTGATTTGTAAAGAGACATGAATATTGATCAATTTAATTTTGTTAATTAAGCAATTTAATAATCAATTTTCATAAATATATCAAACTAAAAAAATATTTACGATCCATATAACAAAATAAAAAAATCTATAAAATTGACCATTTTTTTTAATATCTCACCTAAAAGGCCTCAGTAAGAGAATTATTACTTACCAAATATTTTTATTAGTCATTCTTATTTTAATGTTTTCAAGTAAAGACAAGATAAGTAAACTTGCGAGTGAAAAGTGACTCATAATTTTGTCATATGAGACTAGAGGATTGCTTTGGTTCATTTTTTGTTTTCTAGCTATTTTAAATCTTTTGATAGAGAACTAGACATTAGGATTATTTTATTTTATTGTTATTATCTTTTATAACACTTCAGGAGAGCCCAAAGAAAAGTTCTATTTATTTCTTTATTAGTTTGATAAATATTGTTTGAGAAGTCGTCATTCTTGATTTTTTTAAAAAAAATTTACTCCAATGGGTAAAATATGTTTCAAGTTTAATTTTACATTTATAGAGTAACGAACATAGTTAGAAATCTTAGAAAGTTAAGTTGTTATTGTACATGAGTTGTTAAGTTGTTATAGTACATGAGTTCTCGCAACCACTCAACGTCACTTAGATTTGTCATTAATTAGTATTTCAATGTTAAACAAAAAAAAATCTATTTTTAACTAAATTATAAGTTTTTAGTGTTTAAAAAAAATTACATTATTGTTGAACTTTCAAAATTTACTACTAATAATTTATCAATATTATCGACATCTGTGCTAAAAAAATTTAAGTATATCATCGAGGTATTAGTATATATAAATATTAATTCAAAATTTATATTTTGAAGTATAATTATAAGTGTACAATTAGTATATTGACATTTCTTAAAAGTACGTTGGTTTAAGTTGGTTTAAATATATTAGGTGTATAACCCGTGTTAAAAAATCAAATGTTTCAATGTAATATTGGTAGGTCAATATATACACTATTAACACTCATTTAAAATGGTTACTAAGTAGATAAATAGAACCATTTTAAGTTGATATCGTACTAGCTAGAAAAATAATGCTTAAGAATAATAAAAACTCAAGTTAATTAATTTCATGAATAAAAGCAAATGAACGAGTGCTTACTACTCAATACCCTTGATGGTATGAAGATAAAGCTGGAATAATAAAATTGAAATAAAGTCTAAAGTTTTTTTTTTTTCTTTTCCTAAATGTGTTAATTTAGAAAACGTATCCGTTGCAATATTTATGTAAATCTAAATATGTTTTCATTCGTATGCAACT
>JBBPDI010000002.1:3222915-3235342 GCA_037974545.1 Cucumis variabilis
CCTTTAGTTAATAACTCTTTTCATGAAATGATGCATCCACTCATGATGCATCCATTCATGAAGAATCCTTTCATGAAAGATCATAACCATTTATTCCAACTTATTCCAACAGTCGTTTGTCATCATTTCATTGAAATAATGTTGTGTTTAAAGAGGTTTTTGAGCTGAAGGAAGTTTGTTATTATATGATTTGGTAATTGTCTCTCTATATCAAGCTTTTGCTATATTTACACTAAGTTGTTTACTTAAAAACTTACAGATCTAGTAAGTCTAGCCTCTAAAACATTTTTGTATTCTTGTATTGGGAGTTCATATATAGTTTATGTCGATGTGAAATTGAATTTGTAATTGAAGAAAAAAATATTTTCAGTTATAGTGATAGGGAGTAGATGTCGTTTATTTAAAGTATTCGTATTTACAAGACAAGGAAAAATTATCACTAAAGTTAATAAGAGAATCTTTATACCTATATAGGAGGAACTTGGCTTTTAGTACACTAGAAATAGGTTGTGTGGGAGTTTCTATAGAAGTTATTCAATAGATAAGCATTGTTCCACGTAAATTGCTTAATTAGCTTTCCTTAAGGCATATTGCCTCATAAACGTAAATCATATTGTACCGGACTGGATTACCAATCTAAATTTTTCTTTATATCACTTTGTTTTTCCATTACGTAAGTAGCATGACTTTTTATCAAGAACTAGAGATAACAAAAGAATGGATTTTAAAAATATTCTTTGATGATGTCCATTAAATGAGAGACTTCTAACAATGAATATAAATATAAAGAAGTTGTTGAATAGGAAATTCTGAGACCAATCACAAATTGTCATATTATTTATTAAATTAATAATAAAAAATGCAAATAATTGAATTTGGAACTAATTAAAAAATTAAAATGTGTCCCAAATTAAATTTGAAAACATAAATTGGGCAATTCTTATAATGTATATTTTTTCCTAACCGTTGGATCAAATTAATTATTTTGGTTCAATTAAATATTATTTACTTGGCTAAGTTCAATTGAGACAAAAAATAAGCTTAATTGAGCCCAAAGCTAAATATAACCCAAATCCATATGGTTGAGCTCATGAAACTGATCCATGAACCAACCAAGCTCAAACCCATAAAGTCCACCACAGAACTCTATAAATAAATAGAGCAGTTCTCCTCTTTTGTAAGGGTTGGAAATTTTTTACTCCATAAGGTTTAGAAAAAATTCTCCCAAGAGCTAGAAGATTCTCTAACTCTTGAAGTCGACCATCTTCGAATATTGAAAACTTTTTTGAAAATACAAGTTTTCTTCCAAGACTCCAACTTCCTCCAAAGATTGAAGCTCATTTGAAGATAAAAACTTTCTTCTAAGATTCCAACTTCAAGAACATCACGTGCTTCGCTTACTCAAATCAAGCGTAAGCATTCAATCAAGAGAGAATCAAATGATCAAATTCTAGAGATCAAACCACATCGAATCAAATCAACAAAAAATACAACATCAATATTAGTTCAACTCCACGAATCAAATTTCTCCGAAAATCTCATGCGAACAAAACTTTGAGAGACTTTGAAAGAGAAAAATACAACAAAAATAAACAATTACACCAAAATCGAGAAAATAAACCAAATGATAATAATGAAAAATAACATTTTTCTCGTTTTCTATTCCAAACTACAACAAGAACCAAATTTATAAATAATTTTTTTTGTTTATTTGGAAAAAAGTACAAAATTTTGTTATTTCCAAATAAGAATTATAAAAGAAAAATCTATCAACATAAACATTTATTCAGAGCATTTGAAAGGTGATGAGAGTATATATTTAACCAATTATACAAACTTGTTAAGAGTCCAAAAATCGTACCACTTTATGACACGTGATCTAATTGTAGCACGTGAGGGAGAATACTTTGAATTTCGAAGAAACGTATGAACATCGAACTCACGTCTTTTACTTTTTCTTCTTGCGGTTGTTGTAATTTTAACCAACCTTATCATGTGTTTTCTTTTTCCTTTTTTCTGCCTGCTTTTTGCCCCATTTTTTAACATTAAACTTTTGCAAACTTAATAAATTAGAATCAAAGTATTATTAAATTCATCATTTTGACAAATTTATCAAAATCTATCACTAATAAACCATATTGTAAATAATAATACTGGTTTATCATTAATAGAATGTCATAAGAGTCAACGATAATAGAAGTCTATCACTAATAGATTATAAGAGTCTATCAACTATAGAAGATTAGACTTTGCTATATTTGTATTTTTTTAAAAAAAAATTCGTATACTGGATTATTATCTCCAAAATTGCTACCATAATATTATGGAATTTATTTTTTCAACAAATTAAAAGTTATTGAAGAACATATTTATTTATGGATTGTTTTCAAATATAGTAAAATGAACAAAAAAATATTTACAAATATAGCAAAACATCAGTGATAGATGTCGATTGATGTCAACAGATATTGAACGACTATTTTATGTTATTATTGATAGACTTATGAAATTTTGAAAATTTTGAATGAGTATAATAGATTAGAAAAGTATTAATAATAGATGATTGACTATTTAATTTTGTTATATTTTTACCGTTTTAACCTTTAAAATAATTTATTTTATTTATCCATTTAAATTAATTTTTTAAAATGAGAATGAGAAAATTGGTGGATGAAGCCAAATTGTGCATAATTTAATGGCGACGTAAATTGTGTACTATCAAGATTTGATTTTTCTTCTCATATTGTAAAAAAAGAAAAATTATGAGTCAGGAAATAATAGAGATGATATTTTCTATTCAGTTTAATTATTTGAATTTTGCACACTTTTTGTTTTTATTTTTGGATTTTTTTTAACAAAATTTTGAATGAGTATTTCTTTTCCAAGGCTTTTGAATGTTTGAAGTTTTTCGTACTTCTCACAATTGAATTGAGTTTAGTATCAGTTTAATTTCTATGGTTTAGTTGAACCAACTCTAAAAGATCTCTAAAATTGTCTTTTTATCCCTTTGAATGATTCACCTTTTTTTTTTTAATTCAATTTTAAATGTTTATGTACATAGTAATTAGAGTGACAACATTATTTGGATCAAGGATTTGCATTTTTGGAGATTAGGGTTAAATAACCCTACAAATTCTTCTACTTCATCTTCTCATAATTTTACAAATTTTCTTACTTCATCTTCTTATAACCCTACAAATTTCTCTATTTCATCTTATCATAATACTACACTCATAACCTTTCTTCCAAATACATATTATAATAACACTATAATTATAACCCTTCCGCCAAATGCATATTATCATAATACTACAAAAATAATCTTTCTTCCAAACATATATTATCAAAACACTAGCATTCAAATTCATTTCTCTAAACACATATTACCATAACACTATCAATAATAACCCAAATGCCAAATACATGTTATCATAATCTTAGGATTATCTTAATCCTTTTCTCTCATAATTTTTTTCCTCTCTCAAATGCACCCTTAAACTCAATTGTTTTATTAAAGGTACTCTTTAGTGTTTGATTGTAATATTTATTAATTATTTAAAATAAATATAAAGTAAGATTATAAAATTAATTTTCACTTTTATATTGAGTAATCACATGTATTAGATGGTGTATAAAAGTATGGATCATTTTCAAATATAGTAAAATAAATATTCATATTAGATTAAAGATTATTGATATCTATTATTTTTATAATATAAAATTTTATTATATTTTATAAATATTTATTTATAATAATTTTTCTAAAAATACTTTAACAAACAAAACGACTATTATTTGTCCCATCAAGCTGGAGTTGATTTATAGTCAATATTCCACTCAAATATGGCATATATTTGGTATTAGTTTTATGCTTTTTCAATGGATTCATTTATTACAAAAAATTTATGGGTATGCCTTTCACAGCATTATTAAAAACTAAAAAAAAAAAAAAAAAAAACTTTAATAACCGTTATGTATGACTAAGATACATATGACTGAGATATGTGATGATTGTGGTATGTTATGAATAAGATATGTTATGAATGAGATATACCTGGACTAAAATATGAATGATTAAGATACGTTATGATTGAGATATGATATTTATGATATCCTACATGTATAGACTATGGTATTCTGCTACCTTTGTCTCTTAGAGTCATACCCATATAGATAACCCTTAGGATCACCACCAGTATATGTTTTAGAAGTGGTTTGATAGGGTCACTTACAGTCAGATTCTTTTAGATGTTCCTTCGGGTCACCGAAGACCAGTAGATCCTTTGAGATCACCAAAGGCTAGATATGTTTCCTTTGGGATCACTAGATAGCGTGTGTTCGAGAGCATGATAGTTATGGGGTACTTTCTTTTAGGACCTTAATGAGAAGTTAACAAAACACATAGCGGGACTAGTAGTGAGTCTCTTACTAAGTATGTTTATACTCACTTTTTTTATGTTTAATTTTTCAAGCAAAGGTAGAGATAGAGAAAAGTTAGTGAATGACAAGAAGTGATCGTGGTTCGTCATAGGGAAAAGTTTATGATTTCTTCCGCACTTATGTTTTTAGTATGTTGATTTATAGTATTTGATGTAAATTTTATGGAACTCATGAGTACTCTTATAATATTTATTTTTTTATATTTTAAATAAGGCCTGAAATAGGATTTGATTTGATTTTTATTTCTACAAAGTTTATTTATGATTTATAAATAAGTATTTCAAGTTTTTATTGAAAGATTTAGTATCTTCTTTTATATTTCTTTAAAAAAAAATTATTTACTTTAATAGTAATGACCTCAACTTAATATAAAGAGTTAGAACGTTAACATAAACATGAAAATCAGAAAACAGAAATAATATTAGAATATTTATTTAAAATGATATAGGTGTCTAAAGAAAATTATTATCGAATAATATCTTCTCAACAAATGGAAATGCAAGAAGTACTGGAGAAAGATTCCAATATTAATTAATGACAAAATATCCTAAATCCCTATGTTGTTTATTTTTTATTTTAAAATTTACCATAAACAAAAATAAAAGTAAAAACAAAAAAGTTGTTGAAAATATAATAATTAAATTCAAAATATTTGCATATATAGCAACATGTTAAAAATATTGAAAATATAAAAAAAAATCTGACAACTTCTATCACTAATAAACCAATAATAGTTACTAAATTTATAATTTTTTAAAAATCTTACTAAATATTTAATTATTATTCCTAAATTCATATAGAGTATAATCATCCTAAAAATGATGCACATCAATGCTTTCTTGGAAACAAGACAACAAGAGAAGAAAACTATCAAAAAAGAAATTCTTATAAATAACAAAATTTTAAAATTATTTACCAAATATAGTGAAAAACACTTAAATGAATTAATTTAATAGATTTTAATATATTTGATAAATAGTTTAATTTTTTTATTATATTTAAAAATACTCTTTTTAAGTTTTGTTCTTGTGAAAATATCAAATTACATGATGGGAAGATATTTATTTTCTAATATATATTTACATTTGACCATTCAATTCTAAATTTAAAAAAAATATAGAGAGAGAGATAAGAGAACTTAAAGTGAAAATATATTATTAACCTGTTGTAACAAATTTAACTATTAATTTTTCATTTAATCCTTCTAAATTTCTAAATTAACAGATTCTATCTATTACAATCTTGAACTTTAAATATTCAATCAAAATTAAATAAGTATTGGAAAATTTCATTCTTAGTTATGTTTTTGTTTCAATTCCCATTAGAAAAGTTCCTTACAACACATACCCTAAAATAGGAGTATAAGAATAACCCGACAACCCGAATAACCCAGACTAATCAATCTATATTATAAAGGTTGGGTTAGGTTAGGTTAAAATGTGAGTTGGATTTGATTAAAAAAATTGAATTTTTTCGAGTTTGGTTGGGTCTCGGGTTGGAGGCTTGAAAAATGTTCAACCCAACCCCAATTAATATATATATATATATATATATATATATATATATTATTTAATAAAAAAAGAAAATTAGGTTTTCTTTTCTCGTCTCATAAGTCACAGTCACGCTTCAGTCTTCACCTTCTCTTCTCACGCGACAAGCTTCACCTCTCTGACTCTCCCTCGCACACCGCAACCATCTCCTTCGTCTCTACTCCGACTCTCCTCCGTCACTCCTCCTTCATCTCCTCTGTCTCTAATCTCAGATCTCAGTTCCTCTGTCTCCTCCAATCTCATATCTCAATCTCCTCCGTAGTCGAAATCTCCTCCTTTTCTCTAACATCTCCTTTGTCTCTGACTCTCCTCCGTATTTGATCTTAGCCAAATCTCAGATCTCTTAGATCATTCCTCCGTCTCTGATCTTCTCGATAGCCATTGATTAAAAATTAGAAACGAAAAAAAAACAATACAACTCGACAACCCAACCCATATTTTACGAGTTGGGTTGTAAACTAAATTCTGAAAATATGGGTTAGGTTGAGAATGTCTCCTAATCCAATCCAACCCAGCCCGATTACATCTCTATCCCAAATTAAAGCAAGGTTTTGCTTATGAGGACTTATTCTTTAAAAAAATATATATACACAAAAATAAAAGAATGGGAAGGTTTTTGCGCTTTTGTCCTCACCACATACATCTTAGTTTGGAAATTTTCCAAACGGCCACTCAATATAAAATTGCTCCAATTTAAGAGAGTTTAATAGTAAAGTTTATAGAATAAAATAACGAAAAAGAAAGATACACCTTATTATTAATATAAATATATTAACTTTTAATTATTTTAAACATTTTATTAATCATATATTTAAATGTTGGGTTTATGATATTAACAATCAGAAATAGATGTAACAAACTTCTTATATGAATTCCATTAATGTATTTACAAATTTTAAATTTAGAAATGGATTACAACCATCTCTAACGAGCAAATTGCTCTTTAGGTCTTTCTTTTCTTAAGTAGGTTCTCTTAATCTTTCAACCATCTCTAATAAATTTTTAGATTTGTAGTAATAGGTATTAAAATATTCAATATTTTTCAAAATTATCACGAATCTACTATACTCTAAATTAAAAATTTAGGATTTCTTCACATATAACACATTACCTCAAATGTGTTTATATCTAATAATAGATTAATGACTTTTTAAAACTTTCGTACATCTCAATAAAAAAACAAATAGCTACAAGTTTTAAATTTACTAGACACATTTTTAAATTTTATAAACTCCCATACAAAAAATAAAAATAAAAATAAAAACTTTAGAGACATTTTAAACGACACTTTAAATAATTATAGAGCAAATAAAAACGAATCTCAAAATTGAAATTCTTTTATATATATTCAAAATTGACAATGGAAGTACTAATTTTTGTAAAAAAAAAAAAAAATCAAAAGATGCTAGCTTTTTTATGATCTAAATTATTTAAAGGTTAAAATGTGGAAAGCCACGAACACTTTGGACTCTTTATTTATTTATATTTATTATTTTGTGATCATACTATTAATTGTGTATATGTTGAAAAATAGAAATGGGGAGAGGAAAATTGGGGCATTGAGGGTTGGGGTTTGGCCAAGAGTGGTTGGCATGTCTCCTATACAATAATCTCTAGGATTTTTCTATTTTAAAAAAAGAAAATTAATTAAATAATTATCTTCAAAATTAGGTGTAGACAAATTAAAGAGGTCATTGGAATTCCACGTAGAGGTTTGTGCATGTACTTGTTTTGACTTTTGACTATCATATTTCATATTTAATTTCTTCAATAATATAATACTTTTATATACTTTTTTTTCTTTGGCGCCTTATTTTGTGATTAATTATTTAATGAATGTGGTTTGGTGTGGGAGACTACTCAACTTTTTCTTCTATCTCAAACCTTCCAATCCATTATCATTACAATAATTCTTTTAATAAAAAAATTGAACGAGAAATCAAAATTAAGTTAGGATACATGAATATAGAAAGACTATTATGATTTTTATAAAATATTGCAAAAATTGTTGTCCAGAAAATAATTTCAAATAGAGATTAAAAAAACTGAGTAGGTAATATAGTGAGATTTTAATTTTTATCAATATATAATATGTTAATTTATTGATTTCATATAACAGTTGAATGTGCAATTAATTTGTTAAAGAATAACTTTTGGTACAAAGTAGTTTTTAGAAAATTACATATTTTAAAAGGCAACTTCTCAAATCTTTTTATAAATGTTTGTTGGATGGCTTTGAAAAAGCCTATCTATGGTAAAATTGTTGAAAATAATTACCAAGATAATATAGCAAATTTTAGATTTTATCTGGAAAAATGGGTGAATCTGACGGAGGACACAACATTGTCATAGCTAATATATCAAAAAAAAATGTCATAATATAATCAAACAAAAAAAAAATAGCAACAAAAAGATTGATAACCTAGTTCAATACAAAGTAACAGGTGTCTGGGAGGTAGCGTGTCTAGTTGTACAAAACTTCACTTTATACAGAGTAGCAATTACAACGAAAGTACCTATCTAACAAACTCTTGTATAGTTTGCTCTTCAACGTTTCAATATAGGCTTCCCTAATTTTGATCTTCCCTCACTTCCACAAAATATGCTTCTTTAAGCTTTGTAGAGATTCTCTCAATTCAATATGTTTAGGCTCCCCCTAAGAGTGAGATCACCTTACATTCACTATATTTAGGCTCTCCTAAATACAATATCAATATTGGACTCCTCCTGAGTTCTACAATGACCACCGAACCAAAAGTTCAATGCACATACTTGTTGAAATTTATATCTTAAAACTGGTATATTATAAATATAATCAATTGACTGTTATTAATAAAGTATTATTATTATAATTTCAATAAATGTTATTGATTATATTATTAGTTTTGTCATAATAATCCAAATCCAATAAACTAAAACCTAAGTTGTTTGATGAATCTTGAACAGTATGTAGAGACATACATGGATCAATGTTCGATATCGACTTAAAGGGTCTATAGTATAAGGATAAGGCTGGATACTTTATCCTGGCAGCACTATGGATATGACTCACTTTGTATTTGATACAAACACAATGATCCAATGCGTTATACTTGACATGCGCGTGAGAGTATCTTATGCAATGAGTTTGCATAAGATCGAACCGTGAAATAGTAACCATTAGATGTAACTTCGTTAACTAGTTAGGTTTCTATTTCACTAGGATGACCTAGGTAACTTAATCTTAATCTTGAATGTATTATGAATTCCTGTCCACAAGGAATGGTCCTTTGATTTGTACGAGTGAGAGTGGTCTGATTGTCGACTCAATATGCTTATCATTTTAGAAACAAGATCAAGTGGGGAGCTGAAAACCATAATTATATAAGATGAAATTCACTCATTCCCTACTTTAAGGTAATTAGATGATTGTTCTCTTAAATGGTGTCTATGGGACTTGAACAAAGGACCATACCCTCTTTATGACACGAGAGGGGTTCTGTTCATTGGTTAGACCATAAACAGGTTGTTTATTAAAGGAGCACTGATATTTAAGGACTAGATGTATCCCAAGGGTAAAACGGTAATTTGATCCAATTGGTGTCACGAACACTCGTGAAGGACTAACTTACTGGCATTGATCTATATCCATGGACACATAAATATGTCTACAATGAGAAGAGTTCAGAGTCTTTAGTGGAGTGTACACACAATTAACGAATATTGATTAATGTGGTTAATGAGTTTAGCCAATTAATCTCATATCGTTGTAGCTTCTGGCCTGTAGGTTCATTAGGACTCCTTCCTAGCTCGTAAATGGTAATGAGATTTATTTATATTGGTTGTAATTTTAAATGTTCAAATTTACTTCAGAAATTAGTATAATGTATGATAATACATTATAATATAAAGTTTATATTTTAATCAAACTTTATTATATAATTTTAATTTTGAATATGATTCAAAATTAATTTATGGGAGATAAAATATCTGAATAAGTTCAAATATTAATTTAATGTGAATTAGATTCACATTAAAATGATTAATAATGAAAGAAATTTATATTTAAATATGATTAAAATTTAATTTAAGTTAAATATAAGATATTTAATTTAGCTATTTATTAATTGAAAAACTAGTTAATATTTTAGTTTATTTTATTTAATTAAATTTGATTTAATTAAATTAATTTAAAACTATAAGATATTCTAGAGATATTCATTAAATATGATTTAAATGAAATATTAATTAAACATGATAATTAATTATTAATTCATTTGAAATTTTTATTAATTTAATATTTTTTTAAATTAATAGAATCCCATGATTTTATCCTATTCCCTCAAAAAATGGAAGTTATAAATATGCATAAGAAAATAATTTTTCTTTAAGTCAATGCTTTTGCTCTATGTAAAAAGAAAAATACTTTCTATACTTTTTTCATCCCAATTGCATCCCGCAAACCAATCTCATCCCAAATGATAGGTAGGTCTATAATGAATGGTGTCCTAATTTGTAGATTTTATAGATTCAGAGGCGTTAAACTATGTAAGTTTTACATTCTCTGTATCTTTTAATTTAAAAGCATGCCTAGTTTTTTAGAATTTTGTTTCTAAATATTGTCAATGTATTGGTATTTTGGAATTTTCAAATTAAAGTGAGGAATGGTTCTATAAAATATTCTGCTGTTTAGGCTTTTATCCCTTCAATACTTTTCTAATGGCAAATATTTTTAGCGACAAGCACAAAAAATTTAGATATCAGTACATAAAGGTTAAGAGTTAGACAAAGCTTATTGGGGTTCCTCTCCAATAATTTCTTCCAATGGAAATAGATATTATGTTAATTTCAGACAATTTTAGCAAATCACTTGATTCTTTCCTATTGCTTATAAATCTGATGTTCCCTCTATTATTCACAAATTTGTTCCATTCATTGAAAATCAAATATCTCAAAAATTGAAAGTTTTTAGATCCGATGGTGGTGGTGAATTCTGCAACAATTTCTTACAATCCTTCTTCGAATCCAAAAATATTTATCATAAAAAATCATGTCCTTATACACCTTAACAAAACGGCATTGCAGAACATAAACAACGTTATATTGTTGAAACTGCAATGTCTTTAATTTTTCACTCCTATGTTCCTCTTGAATTTTGGCTTTATGCCTTTTCTACTCCAGTCTTTCTTATTAATCGCATGCCCTCCCCTTACTTAAAATGTTATCACCATTTGAAATGCTTTTTGGTCATATTCCTGATTTGCATCATTTAAAAGTTTTCGGATGTGCATGTTATCCTCTCCTCAAACCCTACACCAAACATAAACTTGAACAAAAAACCATACAACATGTTTTCTTAGGCTATCCTCATAATTTTAAAGGCTATATTTGCTATAATCCATCAACCAAGCAAACCATTATTTGACGCCATGTTATCTTTCATGAAACAATTTTTTCCTTTACCCAAACCACTAACTCTTCCTCATTACAAACTCAATTCCTTTTTGATCTTAGCTTACTACTCACCTTACTCAATATTCTACATCCTACATCCTCACACTCTATACAATCTCCTATTCCTAACCTTCCCACTGTTGACATTACTTACTCACCCTTTATGGATACTAATGCTTCTCATAAGTCTTTGCATGTTTCATCTATTGCTGATACAGAAAATAACATAGAGGTTCTCACCAATAATGCACCAGCTCCAAATCCTCCTTAAAACACTAATGCCATGCAAACTCGAGCAAAGTCAGAAATTTTTAAACCAAAGGCATTCCATATCACCACGGCTCTTCCAACTCCAACATCATACACTAAAGCTTCCAAGTATCTAAATGGAGAAATTCAATGTGAGAGGA
Organism: Cucumis variabilis; assembly: GCA_037974545.1. Classification (NCBI taxonomy): domain Eukaryota; kingdom Viridiplantae; phylum Streptophyta; class Magnoliopsida; order Cucurbitales; family Cucurbitaceae; genus Cucumis; species Cucumis variabilis. The sequence goes on from JBBPDI010000002.1 coordinate 3,234,749, forward strand.
ATTCAATGCTCTTCAAGCACAAGGTACTTGATCTTTAGTCCATCGCCATCCATCCATGAATATTGTTGGTTGTAAGTGGGTCTTTCACACCAAATATAATCCTGATGGCCCAGTTGCTCGCCAGAAAGCACGCCTAGTTGCCAAAGGTTATCACCAGGTACAAGGTTTTGATTTTGATGAAACTTTTAGTCATATTATCAAAAAGCCTACTATACGAATCATTTTTGCACTACAACAAATTTGGGCTTTAATGTCAGGTGGAAAAAATGAAAAATGAACATTAATGTCGTTTTTCAAAACACGGATGTTTAATGTCGGTTTTAAAACGACATTAAAGAGAGAGCTTTAATGTCATTTTAAAACCGACACTAAACGTTGATATATATATATATATATATTTTAATTTGGTAAAAATAAAAAATTCTCTCTCTTACTTTAGTCTTTCTCAAACAAATTTTGTAAAAGAATCCCCTTTCACGTTGTCGTCTCATCTTCAACAAATTTCTTGAATCATTTTAGGAAATTGCCAAAAATAGTCTAAAAATGGGATAGAAAATGAAAAATAGGACTGATTTTGAAAAAGTTGAGATTTAG